>JASCZW010006148.1:0-108833 GCA_034211315.2 Aedes japonicus | reverse complement strand
CTCGTAACTGCGGGCAACTCTTTTTGTCGTCGCTGTGGCCGCCAGCTTTCGATTTCCCGCCGATCCAGCTTTCCTGGCTGTCGACAAACGTTTACCAAACACTTTTAATTAATATGTTGGCAACAGTTGATTTAGCCACATTCAACAATTTCGCCAACTTGGCGTGAGAGTAGTTTGGATTTTCGCCATGCACGTGCAAAATTTTGATGCGTTGCTTCTCTTCCTTCGACGACATTTTGATAACTGAAGTGGTAATCTCAAAATCTAAAAAGAGGCATGATGCTACACGCACACATCTTCAAAAAGAGGGGTGTCCAAAAATGTTTAATACACGATGAACGGAAATACGGCAAGTTTAACTCGACCAAATTTTGATCGAATCACCCTTTACTATCATAATTTGGTTTCATGTCGATAACATTAGCCGATTTACCAATCAATCTAAAATGTCGCGATAACTATCAACTCACCCTTTATAGCACCTTGAAAAAAATTGTCTTCAAACTTCCGTTCACCATTGCACTACAAAGGCACCGCCACGAAGAAATGTTTCCGAATTTAATCTGCGTGGTTAATAAATTTCACTACTTATTAAGCACATCAAGTCTTCTCTTTCGAAAGTTTTCGTTCTTATTTCGAGTTTTTTTTTCATTCCAATTAATTTGGAATTTCAAAACCCATTCTCATGTCTAAGAAGAGTGAAACGATAAAACCACCCAGAGTTCCAACATTTGTCGCACGTCGAAATTTAAATTATCTCTGTTCGCTCCTTCCTTGCCAACTTGGTTCGCTTGTTCTCAAGTGGAATGAGGGCGGTATCATCTTTTCTGTAGCCGAACACGTTAACGACTTTCGTGTTGTGTTAAATAAGAAAATTGGAGGGTGTGGAGCACTGGGTGGCAATTTACACTAAACCACCACCCCCGTTGTATACATGTACCCATGTTGTAGATAGTGGATAGGTAGTGAGACGGGATCTGGCAATATTCTTCATCACAGCCTCGCAAATGCCGCTGTGACTTTGAACCACAATTGTGGTTAAGTTTTTACCGGGAAACAAGAGGATTGGGATGAGCATTCCGTGAAGGGGTTTTATGGTTAATGTGATGTGTTGGCGTTTTGTTAAAGTGAGAATGTTTAAGTCTGCTAGAAAGCGGCTGTTGATGAAGTTGTTCACGTCGTTTCTAATTGACTTGTCGGGAAGAAATTTAAAGTTGAAACACCTTCCTTAGCAAATTTTGTCTGTTTGTTGAAAACGAGTTAAAGAACTATTCGTTAAACCCAAGCTGATTTCAAGGATTCTGAAGTCCAAAGAAAATTGCGCTTTGTATTTGGCTGCATAAAATGGGACATTTCTTCGATAAAAAGGAACATACGAGAGCAGTTAAGGTTTCACTCTGCTCGGAATTTACTGAACTTTAAAGAAAAAAAAACAATGAATAATTATTCATCAGCTTTTTTTCGGATTTTTCGCTGAGAACCACGCATTGATTTTGCATAGTAAAGCTGGCAACTTCATCTACCATCTTAAAGGGTGTATTCGATAAAAATGGCACACAGAAAATCTTCTGTAACTTTTGAATCGTATGAGTAAGAAACCTAGAAATTTGAGTAGATCTTATCCATAGTGTATTATTTACATCTGCCAAGTTTCATAGTTATACATTCAGTAGTTCCAGTCATGTCGTCGAAACAAGAAATTGTCCGTAAGAAAATTTTGTGCACTCACAATCAAAATCCAGGGGCGTCCCACCGGTGGATTGCTAAAAGGCTTGGAATTGCAAATACAACTGTGTCTCGTGTAATAAGAACCTTCAAGGAGCGTCTGAGTGTCCAAAAGAAGGAAGGTAGTGGTCGTAAAAGTGGTCCAATGGACAGTAAAATGGCCAGGAAAGTCGTACAACAATTCAAGAACCGTCCAAACATGTCGATTCGAGATGTCGCTAAAAAGTCTAAGGTGTCAGTCGGTTTTGTGCAGAAAACCATGAAGCGTGCAGGGTTACATGTTTACAAAGTGCAAAAAGCCCCAAACCGGAATGAAAAACAAAACATCACTGCGAAAACTCGCGCCCGGAAACTTTACACGAAGCTGCTCACCAAATCCGGTTGCATCGTGATGGATGACGAAACATACGTCAAGGCCGACTTCCGTCAACTTCCTGGGCAAGAATATTTCGTTGCCAAGTCGAAGTTCGATGTTCCGGAGGATGTTCGAAAGAAGAAACTATCGAAATTTGCAAAGAAGTGTCTAGTCTGGCAGGCGATTTGCGGATGTGGTGAAATAAGTGCTCCCTTCATCACTTCCGGAACAATAAACGGTGCGATTTACACGGAAGAGTGCCTTAAGAAGCGTCTCCTGCCATTCATTAAGAAGCACAAAGGATCAACTCTGTTTTGGCCTGATCTAGCATCCTGCCACTACGCTCGAAACGTATTGGAGTGGTACCGAGCCAACGGAGTCAATTTTGTGCCAAAGGATATGAACCCACCAGATTCACCGGAACTTCGTCCAATTGAAAAATTCTGGGCAATTATGAAAACGGAACTTCGCAAACATCCCAAAACTATAAAAACAGAGCTAGAATTGAAGAAAATTTGGGTAAAAACAACAAAAACACTGGGAAAATCGGTTGTACAAAATTTGATGGGTGGAGTGAAAAGGAAGGTGCGGGCATTAGGGATGGGAGACGAAATTGAATAAAACAAATGTTGTAAATCAAAACTCATTAGTAGTTCTTCATTCCCTGAAAATTTCAAGAAAATCCAATAATCAGTTTAATTTTGATGAGTATATATGTGTGTGCCATTTTTATCGAATACACCCTTCATTCCACCACTTCTGCAAACCAAATGGTTTTGGATTGTTTTGTCACATTTTTTCACTCTGTTTGATAATGGCCCAATATTTTCCGATGAAACTAAAATATGGACAGTTTAATGGCTGAGATTTTTTTCTTTAACGTCAAAATCATTTTGTTTATACTTTGTCATGCCATCCTGGCTGTTATATAAGTCAGACCAGAACTTCATCGGACCATCGTGCGATGAATGAAAACTTCGCTTCTGGAGAAACTTCTTCTAGTATACCTGCTTATTCATAGTCGTTCTCAGTGATGAAAACCTTCGTTTTCTTTCTCCAACTGCAGATGCCTTTCCATCATATCAACTTTCGAGCATACTTGTCTGCATAGATAAATTTGAATCTACATAGACATTTTTACAGAAACTTGTCATTTTCTGCGTTATCTAACGCACATAAAGGGAAAGGCTGAAAACAATGGGACATTTCTTGTAAATTTAAGCCAGATAACGCTTGAAACTAGTCTGTTGCATGAAAGTTTGCAAACATTTGTTGTATGGTGCAAGAAATATTGCAAACAATTTCGTTGTTTACGCTTCCTATGCCTTGGAGTTAAACGAGGGGAAATTTTACGTGCCTATTAAAATTCATTTTTTTTCTGTGCCCTTGTTCAGCTGTTTTTGCTTAATACTCTTAGTTAACACCATTCGGTAATTTTTTTTTATCAAATGCTTTTACTTTTAAAGAACTATATGTGACAAATGTTACTATTTGAATGCTAATCTTTAAATATTATCCGCATATTTGAACATGAAAATATGATTTTTACCATAAAACAAAATTTCAGATATCAGCGTGAGAATTTGATATCAAATTGATAACATAATTTGAAACTATTACAATAACATTGCACATTACAAGATTTGTTATCAAGATCAAATCATTGATAATAAAATCAGTTATAGTTATGATATCTTAAGAGAATGTTTTGTTGTCTCTTCTGTTATCTTGGTAGTAAATTCAGCCTCAATGACAACATATTCAGTGATCAAACTATGATAATCTAGTAATCAATTCGGTATAATCCTTCGCTCGGGATCCTTGTGTTTAGTAAGGTGAAATTTGTATTCCTGGAGTTGTCTAAATTCCATTTTAACAAATGTTTCATTGTTCATAAAAATGCATACGTTGTATTTCGTCCGAACTTGCTCGCAAAGCATTCTTTCGCGCCGTTTGGCAACCCGGTTCTATTTTAGGGTCCTGTTGAGGTTATTTGCTTGCTTGGTACTACTGAAAAGCTTCGCGCCGAAATGACTGTCACGTCGAACTGTAATTGTTCGGATCGGGAAGGAAAAACGTCCTGACAGCAGCTTCTCATATGCAGCTCAAAGCTAGAGTTATATTTGTATCTTGCATTTAGTTTGAATAGAACAATTATGATCCTAATTTTATACATAGAGGTTAACTTACGTTTTCGTTTTCTTCTCCCTGTTTTTCCGAACTAAATTCTTCTTTGGATTAGCCTTTCTATATGTCCTAGATTTTACAACTTATTAGTTTTCTAATTCATTTTATTTCAGGTGAAACTTACTTGTATTTCTGTAGATTATATTGTATTCCTAATTGATGCTACTACTGTACTCACTGTACTTAATGTTAATTAAATTTTAGTTTTCTTCATATTTTCGGTCACGATCAACCACAATAACAATCTGTTATGCTCCATGTGACATTACTGAACACGATGTTATGCTCGCTGACGTTTCTCCGGCTGACATTTATGCTGTGACACATTGACAGCTACGGGTGGTACTGAACTTCCACTATTGCAGTACGAATCAGCCCTGTGATTTCGTAACAGTAATGTACGGCTCAAAAAAAACCGCTTTGCCTTATCCGCAACGAGATCCCAGAACTGCCCTACGGATTTTCAGTGATAATGCTAATTCCACTTCTACGGTTATTTGGATTTGTGCAGTTCAGAGATAGTGCTTCCCAATAACGTTTCAGCACGATATTTACAGTCGATTTAGGGAACTGAAGATACCTTGCTTCATTTGTATCAAGCACCATTCTATACTTAATTAATATAATTCAGTTTTCCAAAATAGTTGCTTTTCAATGTAGGTCAACTTAGACAAATTAAATTTTGGGGTTTTCTTATAAACCTTATAAAAATAGACTTTTTAACCACTGAGTGTGGAAACACATTGCTTAAGGATCACTAGAATATTATAAACTTGAATTATTTTGAATTATTTTTTGAATTATTTTTGAATTGAAAAAGTTTTCTGTATACAAAGAAGACATCTAAGCCTTTTACTGGCCATTAAGGTTATTTCAATCATCTGAATCATTTTTAAGAAAGGTTTTTTTTTCTCAAAGACCAGTCAACGCATAGTTGAACGGGTGGCAACTAATGTTTTGGAATGTCTTCCTCAAGATGTCAAAAAATGGCAAAAAAAAACTTGAAAAAAAATGATTTATCGAAATTTAAGGTACATTGTTGAAAAAAAATAGTGAACATTTGAAAACGATACGTAATCGGCTGCTCGTTGAAGCTTCTTTTTGATGTTCGAACAGGAGCGTTTTCTTCCAATCAACTGTTTGCAATTCATGGTTTATACACCAAGGAGCTAAAAATCCTGAAGAAATGTTCGATTGGGGTACACTGAGGCAGATTTTCCGGGTTGTGGTGTTTGGATACAATTGGAGTCGATTTGGGAACGATTTTGTTTTTTTTTTTCAATCATAACGCGATGAAGCTTCATTCGGCCAAAACACAGAACGTTCATTTGCATGACGTTTTTGTAGAAACGGGATTAATATATCCTTCGAAAATTCGTTCTGGTACACATCTTGACTAATTACCAAACCAGGCGCGTTGAACCATGACTTAGAAATGCCTCTTTCGGAAATGGCAATGAACAGTATCGCTTTCTGCTTAAACTTATGTTAAAAAACCAGCGCAAGAACTGATGAAACCTAAGGAAAAAAAATGTAACTTCTAGCGCTTTTGAGCGCGGCTTGTAAACTAGGCAATTTCCACGTGGAAATTGTCTGGGAAATCGAATGGAACTGGTTTAAATCACCGCACGGATATGGTTGTAGAGCTATAGAGCTAATTTTACCCCACTTCCCCTTATATTCTTGAATAATTTATAGACATCCTTGCACGGGGAGGCATATAGTGCTAGTCCCATGTGAAATTTCCTGGTAAATCGAATAGAAGCTGTTTAAAGTAACGCACGGCTCTGTGAACAAAGATATGGCTGGTTTTACCCCACTTCCCCTTGTTTTCTTGAATAGTTTATAGATATCTTTGTTCAGAGTGGCTCAAGATCAATAGAATAAAGCTTATCCTATGTAAAATTTCCTGGAGAATTGAATAAAAGTTGTTTCAATTACGGCACGGTTCTGTGAACGAAGATATGGCTGATTCGACCTCATTTCCCCTTACATCATCGAATAATTCATAGATATTTTTACTCGGAGTCGCTCAAGATCAACAAAATCTGGCTAGTTCTATGTGAAATTTCCTGGAAAACCGAATAGGCTCTGTGAACAAAGATTTAGATGATTTCACCCCACTTCCTCTTATATTCTCAGGATAAATAATTCAACAAAATGGGTACAACTGGGGTGGAATCAGTCATATTTTTGTTCTCAGAGCCGTGCGGTGATTAGCGGGTGGTCAGTGGGTAGATAGTCATGAAGAAAATGATTATATTTCTTGGCTCAGGAAGTACCAGCACACCAGTCCCAAGCTCGGTCCCAAGCTTAATGATTCGCCCCTTATAACTCTCACCAACACACCATCAAGTAGTGTGTCAAAATAACATAGCGAATCAAAACAACAACAAAGATACTAGAACCGAAAGGTACAAAAAAGCGCAAGACTGCAAGGTGTTCTTCTACAATAGTGAACCAATTTCAAATCGCTAGTTTCATATTGATTGTTGGTAAAACTATCCATGGAATATTATCGATTGTTTCCGGGAATTCACTTCTTCGTAAGAGGGAATTAACATTCGTCGTCCAAAACAAAACATTTTCTGGAACTATTTTTTATCAACCAATAGCATTGGGATTTTAGAGTCGAATTCTGTTTCCTAGTTCCGGAGCAGCACCGGACAGAAACAAAGACACAACAACAAGAAAGAAATTCGCATCGCTTGGAAACTATAGCCTAAGCCGGTTTTCTACCCAAAAGCAGACCAAGCCAACAGAGTCGTCATCATGATAAGGAAGATTTAGACTGCAGATGGCTTCAAAGATCAGTAATGGATCTTACATGCAGCTTCGAGTAGGCCCCAACCACACTTGGTGAAACACGTGGTTAAAACACCAAAAAAGTGTAAATCAGAACTAGGGGATGCAGTAGTCCGTCTTCGTGAACCCTCATTCTTTTCAGAATTTAAGGCGTCCCAAAAATCAACAACCTTGGAAACTAAATGAGGATGATAGGCGCATCTGTAGGATCTCCAGCCCAAAAACTATCAAAATGGCTAGTAAAGGAATTTCAAGGTATCTCCGAGCAATCCCCAACAAGCTCAATAAGCTTAACTCTCAGTAATTTACACTACATCTACAGTCATCAGGTGATATAAACGATATCTTTCAACGTCACGGCCGTTTTACCTAGTGTACCAATCAAGGACGCGGTTAACCTTCTAGTACACTGGAAAACTTTAAAAACAAGAAGACGATAGGCATTGAAACAAAAGTTTCGGATGTATCTTAAGCTGTCTGTACTTTGCATGGAAGATAACTCCTTCAATTTCAGAGGTTCATTTTATAAACAACTAGAAAGAGACCCCATGGGAAACTCTCTATCCCTTTTTCTTAGGGAACTGTTTATGGAGAGTCTAGAAACAATTCTTATAGAAAACGGATTACTACCAACTCGTCGGTGAAGATACGCCGACGACATTTTCACCATAGTGGATCAAGAGGATCTCCCCTTAATACTTCGAGAAATCAACTATCTCCACAAAGGCATTAAGTTCACTCATGCAGTAGTAAATTATGGGAAGCTTGCATTCCTCGACCTTCAGTAGTGAGATGATAACCCATTTCGTTAGAATTTTAAATCCTCAGGAAACCCACAAATACCCAAAGAGTCATCCCTTATAGTACGTTCACACTACTGCTTATATCACGTGATATAGAGTATCTTGATATCAGCAACTATACATCTAGTTTTCACTGGAAATAATGTACATGTCATACTCTATATCACGTAATATAAGCTGTGAACGTACTATTGCACTTCAAACCACTCTTTTCAGCACAAAATAGCCGCCTTCAACCACTTGATGGTAGTCCGTATTATTGTGATGTCATTCGTGGTTATATCTTGAAGATGTGTTCTGCAACTGTTGATTTGAGGTTATGTGAAATTGCTTTCTCGTTTTGTTTGACAGCCTTAGTCACCCCCGCTAAATGCTCTTTGAACCTTATTGCCAAGGTTCTCTTTATTTGACCTACATATATTTTGCTGCAGTGTTTACACTTGATTTTGTATACCCCTGCTCTTCCTAATATGTCTACTGAATCTTTGGTGGAGCCTAACAACGATGCCAATTGATTGTGCTTACTAGAGAAAACTAAGTCTAAACCAAATTTTCTAAGTCGTGGTTTCAGCTTTTGTGTAATGTCTTTATCGAAGGACGGATAGACGATTCAGGGGTTCAGGTGAATCGGAAAGGGTTGTTTGCGATTTCCTATGAACTTGATCTGATAAAATAAAAAAAAATAAACATCTCTATAGCATGGTATTTGATTGAAAATATGAATTGAATGTCCTAAATTGAATTCAACCAAAGTCACCTTATATGCTTATGTGATTTGCATGTTGTTGATCAATTTTCCATACAACGTTTAGTGTATTGGTGTTTCATAACATGAATGCTTGAAAATTTCTACGTGCCACGATTTCATTGCAAGAACATCAATTTATTACTAGAAAAGAGAAGAAAAATTGGGGGCGACCGCGACGTAGTGGTTAACATCCATACTGCCCTGGGATGCATAGTTGACGTAAGCGCCAAGACGACCAAAATTCACTTTCATGTGTTTTTGCATTCTTTACCCTATATTACATTGCCTCCAAGTAAAAACAAAAAAAGTTTCTTCGAAAAATTGTGAGATAAATTGAAAAGAACGATTTGGCGTAAGCACTATTTGGTCGCATGAATGACGTCTCTCCAAATATCACATCACGGTTTGCTGTAAGCAAAGTTAAATGCACCAGGGAAAGCAGATTAGAGATTACATACATACTTGCCATCTATCGACCCCTGGAAAACACCTGGCCGGTTCCTTACGATCAGTGGGGATACTGTATCCCTCATACTGCCTTCATAGACATTTGGAGTTGAAAATGGAATAGAATTGATGGATTTTTTTTCTTGGCGAGAAAGTGAAAAGGAATGAGCCTGGAATTTTGATATATAATCAAAACCACAAGTAGTTAAATTGCATAAGGAACTATCAAATGGGTGTTGAAATTGACGTCATCATTTATTGTACACGTTCCGAAAGCTCACAGCATTCCGAGTAATTAAAAGGATCATTAGGATCTTCAAAAGCTCTGCGTGCATGCGCGTAGGATTACAATGCAAGACCATTCTGGAGGTACCTTGGTTCAATTCCTAGTACGGTCCATGAAAATTTACAGGTGGGAAATTTTCTCGATTTCCCTGGGCATAGAGTATCTTTGTTCCGGCCACACAATGGTATGAATGCATAAACGGCAACTTTGGCATAGAAAGCTCTCAGTGAACAAATGTGGAAGTGCTAGGCGATCGACTTTTTTCAGGCACAAGAGGGTATTCTGGTAGTATATAGCATTCACAACGACTGATATGCATAAAAGGTTACCTTTTGCAGATCAACAGAGAAAATCGACTTGTTGATTTTCGCATTTGACCGATCGCTAGCATATTCATCTCGCCCAGCAATCGCCCAGCAATCTACCAGTCCGATGGTATATATCGTCAAAATCAAATGGGAGCTATGGTGGTTGAAAGCAGCCTGGTTTTTACGCCAAAATATGAGAATAAACGTTCAGTAATATGCCTGTTTATTCGCATAAGTTGGCGTATGCGTTTTAAATATGATAAAGAAATGAAACTATTCTAATTATCTTGCTGGCCCACTTTTATTAGTAAAACTTCATGAAATGGACAGAACATTTGGCCATTTCTGTTGGTATACATTGCATATCAGCTTAAACTCGGAAATACGCGTTTTCTCAACAATCACACCGATGGTGGTTACGTCAACTATGCATCCCAGGGCAGCATACCTCTCACGCCAAAGTCACGAGTTCGAATCTCACCCCCGGACAAGTTGCGAATATACTCAAAAAGGTATGTGAGTGACTACGACAGGAAATGAACCAGCCCAGTGCTGAAAATCTCGATAATAAAGGAAAAAAGAAGAAAAAAAAATAGTATTTTCCATTTAATTCCAACTACTTTTGCTTATCTTGACAGATACGCGTATTTCGTCTACAATGTGCAGACTTCTTCAGTGTCTCGTACTAATAACTCGACTTTTCCACTAAACAGCTCAAACTCTCTAGGATCAATTTATTGAAAAATTTGAAATAAATTAAATCTTCCTCATTCGAGGAGAAATCAAATAAATGTTACATTTTCAGAAAATTGTGTCCTGAAGTAGCTAAAGCCCATTTAAATTGTCACGCCGAAGCACAGATATAAGAAAGCCATTCTGGAGCTGCAGAACACTACCTGGAAGCACTGGCTGAACAGAAGACAAGCTAAGCAATGCATTAGGTCCTAAGTATCATTGCGAAATTCTCTTCGTCGACTTTCTCTTTCGTTAATAGTTTGTCTTTTAAACGATTTGCTGATGTTTTTGACGTATTGGATCCCTAATTACACTTAATTTTACTGTACTGTGTGCTGAAAATACTTGAAAATGTATTTACATAGCCGGCGTCGGTGGTGTAGTGGTAAGCGACACCCCAGTGGGTCTGGGTTCAATCCCAGTCTACGTCGGTGGTTTTTCTGAGGCGAAAAAATCTGGTCACGTCTTCCTACGGAAGGGAAGTAAAACCGTTGTTCCCGGCTCATAGTCATGAGTCGATAGGTAGAGTCCAGGTCCTTTAAGGAATCAAGCAGTGATGTTAGGTTTAACTTTCCAAGCTCCTGAAGAAGGTTATTTTTTTTTTTACTATACCTTTATTACCGAGATTTTCAGCTTCAAACTGGTTCAGCTCCCGTTTATGTAACGTTAGGAGTTTTTAGATACTTTTTGATGCTTGTGACTTAGGAAGAATTGAACTTGTTACATTTATGTGACACCCGTGCTACTTTGAGTGAAAACTATTTGATTAGGCTTCCGATTTTCCAAACGCAAACTGTCGGGTTTTACGTTTAACACCTTCCATCATGTTTTGTACGGCTTTTATATCCACCTTATTTGATGCTGAATTCATCTTGAACTGCTTTTCTTTCTGAGGGTTTTTCTCCTTGGGCTCGATTTGCACACTATTGGCGTTATACCATTCCTGAGTCATTTGCCGTACTGGCAAGAAGCGAAGTCTGGTCAAAACAGCAAGGAACAGCTACGTTTCTTCAAGAAAGGCAGTAAGCGTATTTGCAAGCATTCCTTTACATAAATATTTTGGTTGACAGTGCACAGGTGCAAATCGCCAGCCAAACCAAGTATTTTTTTGAGAACTTTGAAATTTTTTTCTGCATAAACTTATCTTGAACCTATCCTTTTCTGGAAGTCATATAAAATTCTTGACCTGGAACATGCTTGAAATAAGTCTAGACGTATACACTAAGGTTTTCTTACACGGCTTTTTTTTTCCACGGATTCCGATTTTTTTTTCATTATTCCGAAATCCAGTTCACCTTCCGAATGCCCTTGACCTTCTGAACAACTTTGCCAAAATTCAGAACTATCTACCCGACCAAAAGGGAACAACTAATTTATTTCAAATTTTGTTATTCAGTTACGCTGTTTTTTATAGCAGAGGTTGTTAGAATTAAGATCTCGGATGTTGTTAAAATAACTGAAATTCTAACAAAAGATCCTCTAGAGGTAACAAAACTATAGCAAACTATAATATACAAGGGATGGGTTTCTTTACACGGTTTTTTTTTACACGGTACGTATCCCCCGTGTAAAAAAAACCTTAGTGTATTTCATCGTCCATCACGGCGCAATCAAACTTGGTCAACAAACTCGTATATAACTTACGCGCTCTTCCTTTGGCTGTTGTGTTTTGCTTATCATCTCGATTTGGTGTCACTGTAACCTTATATTTTGCTCTTTGCTCTTTGCACTGTTGTGTGAGGCTCACGCCCAATTTGTTTCCGACATCTCCGATGGAAAGGTTGAGATTGCGTTTAAAAATGCTGGCCACTATTCTTTCTGTCGTTGCGGCTTCCTGGTTTCGGTTTCTTTCTGATCTCGGCTTTCTGGAAGACTACAGACGTTCTTCGAACTTTTTTATAACACTCGTACGCATACAGCATCAAAATGTGGGATGTTCAAGTTTTTTTCAAATGCACGATTAAAAAAACTACGTCATATTTGTGTCGACAAGATTTGACCGTTCCATCCTTTAGCAAACCATTTGAGTAACATCAATGAAGTGCTGTAACAAAATATCCTTTTTTGGTTCTGCAGAATTATTAAAATAAAAAACAAAAACTTAGTGTTGAATATAAAAGATGTTTCGTGTACAACCTGTTTATGTGTATCTGGGCTCATCGGTGATCAGCGATAATGTCGCCAGCTTTGAAATACAAAAATGCCTAATGTGGATTCTGGAAGACTTGTTTTTGTACCACCATTGAAATGGCCTTTTGCTCAATTTCAACAACTTCTCTTCTTTTTTCCGACTGCCGTATTCTAGTGAACTTTACAAATATGGACAAATACTTTCTTTTCACATTTTTTAAAAAATACCCAAACATCCACTCTGAAATTCTCATCCAAATATAAATGAAGGGTAACGGGATGTATTGTTAGCCTAGCTCATACATTCGGCCTATGTACCAAACATGTTATTTATTCGGTAATTATCAACAGAATTATGTTGCTAGCAGGGTGAACGATTTATTTGGAAGCAATTGAGACATTATTAATCAATTTCTAATTTTACACTTTCGTCTAATTTTCTATTTCCTTAACTTTGTGTCTTGGCTTCGCTGGCTAAGGTCATGGCAGATAATCTACATGTTCTTAGAATGATCTAAATTTGACTACATTGAACCTCAAAACCGAGTAATGCAGCCAAGTTATATAGGAAATAGTCACACGCTATAAAATATAAAGGTAAAATAACAATGATTTGACAAGAAAATTGTGGACCCAAAGTTTGGGAACTATGGGAACATGGGAATTGATGTTTTCATTATCGAATAGCCGACAAATCATATGTGAGCATCATTTAAGTGTTTTTCAGCCGTTTATTGTAGTTTGTTTAGAGAAACTGTGTGTTTTTCAAATCAGAAAATCATAAAAAAAAACCATACGAACACTACATTTAATAACTAATCTATCAAATGGGACGAAGTTGCATCCAAAAATAATCTCAATTTGTTGCTTATAGACCAACATTACAAGTTTCTGAATGAATGAAATGAGTTATGTACCTTTTCGTGATACAAACTTCCAAATGGCTTACTAAACACATATCAGCAAGAGTATAACTTCAATTTCACTTTTTTTTAAACTTTTTTTAGCGTCTTATCAGAACGATTGTGATAGAGAAACTAGGAGAATTTAAAATTAACATTAAAAAAATAAAATTGAAAGGTTTTCTTTTTCAAATTATCACTAGTGAACGCGAGCAAATTCCTTGAAATTCCACTAGAGAAAGCTTATCTTTTGACAGATAGGCCTATTTCGTCTACGACCTACAGACTTCTTCAGTGTCGAGTGCTTGACTCGAGAGTATTAGTTGATAAATATCGCTTCCAGTTCAAATAATTTATGAGTTATAATAAAAAATGTAATCGATCGTTGCATATTAGGCTGAGTCAAGGGCCATGTACCCTATATTCTTCAATACAATGTGATCGGTAACTTGGATGCATGGATTGTCAATTGAATTAAATTAGAATGTTCATTTTTTTTCAGAATCGGTAGGACAGATCCAAATGATTCGTGATACCTGTCATCTATTAAAATTCATTATATTATTGTACATACATTGTTTAACCTTCACCACGAGAAATTCTTTTTCTAACGCGTTTTGAAAGATACAATCGTTCAACAACGGCAAAAAATAACAATGAAATCAGTTTACGTAACAACAACCACCATCACCAACATTGCGAGGCCAGTCATTATTTCTGATTCATCAAGTCACCATCCAATAAACGTTTCAAGCAATGCGTAAACCGCGCTCATTTTGTTTGGTATTGAGAACAAAAAAAATCAAAACAAACAAACAAACACAAAAAAACGTCCACCCAAAGGTCCAAAGTCACGCAGATAATCCCTCGGCGTTGACCGACCGAATCCCGAACCCACTCTGGGGTGTCCGGAGGCGGGGAAGTAGTCGAAAGCGAAAACGGAAAAAGTAATCTCACTCGATTGTACAACTCCCACCGGTATTGTATAACGAGAAAAATGGTCTTTGCTTTTAGTTTGTGCGCTTGGCGACGGATCTCCCCTTTTTGGCCGGGAGAAGTCGGTGGAAGCGTAAATCCAGAACCATTTCACGTCACAAAAGGAAAGCTTCAGACTCGGGAGCCGAAAACGGTGCTGGGCGATGACTTGGAGGATAAAAAGAGCGACAGTTTTGAAGTGATCGGATTTCGCATTGTGACATTGTGCTTTTCAAGGATTCGAAAATGAGGATGGAAGCGGAGGTGGGGTGACATTTAATTCGGCTGGAAAATTTGTCAACATTTTTGCGGAACCGTGATACGCTTGGGTGGGGTTGGGGTTGCTTGGTTTTTCTTGCAAATTGATTGTTTTGAAGTCGTATTTTATGAAATCATGCATGAAAAAAATATGGATCGACCCACAATAGATGAATGGAAGAGAAGCAACAGCCTTTGCCTCTTTTCGACACGTTTCGTAATGTTTATCACATGCTATGTTTTTCTTTAAATGAACACCACGCAATCGATGGGCTTCAAATGGTGAGTTGACAACTTCAAAGGAGGGTGCGACCGACCTCTGGCCCTCACAAGTTCCTACCTCACGACTCCACGAGTCATATGATCACAAAAGACTGCCAGCTGAAACATGGACACGCTGGTTGGCGTAGCCTGGGCAATGTTGTCAATCCGACAATAGCGAAGTAAGGGGGTGCGACCGGTACATCATATCATAATTATCCACTCTCATATCTTTCAGGTCTTCCAGGTCGCCAGGTATTATAAAATAATTTAAAATTTAAAATTCTTTTTTTTTCATGGTGGTCATACATTGCCTAAATTTTCTGGTTCATAATGGATGCGCAAGTTTGTCTACAATTGCAACAAAACAGCAGTCGGCACACATGTAATTTTCAGTTTATATTACAATATACCCTCACTATATATATTATGTTATAGGACATTGTTTATTCATAGCCATTATCATACATCTCTATCATCTCTATCATCATTATTATCATTTTTATCATTACTTGTGTTTTCGTGATTTATATTCTAACATAAATATTTGTTTGTTACAATTTCACCTTAAAGGTTATAAATACTTTTAATTATTTTGTCCTTTATGTCGAATTATCATTATGATTGAGACGTATTTAGTACCTTGATTAAAAGAAGCTGCAATGGAATCTATGGTAGGATTTTGTACTTATTACCTAAAGTGTTTTTTATTTCCTGTATGCGAATAGACCTTCTTCCAAATCTGAGCTGGTTTGATTCGTTTAGCGCTGTTTGCCATTCGGCTAGTGTCTGATGTTACAGTTCAATGTTTGGCATTACTGTACCATAACTCACAATATCATTATATTTGATGATATTGTTTTATCGATTTTACTTCATAGATGATTTAACCATTGCTTTTTTTTATGTCCATTTGTCTTTAACGTTCTGTCAATTAAATCGTCCCTGCTTTCTCAAAACAGGATCAATAACTATTAGGCCAGCAAAAATAAAAGCGGATTCATGTTATAAAATCAACATCAAGCTGCAAATAGTGACCATGGCAACAGTAAATTAAAATGTTAGATAGCTTGCTCTTGTGACCAATTGTTCAGTCTTGTTGTTGGAAGGAGATTCTTTATATCCCTGTGGATACGTATAAGTGATGTTGCCTATCGATCCATCCCACTTTTAATACAGTATTTTGTGTACCCCTGTGCAACAACGTTAAGATCGGAGCAAATCTTCCAAGAGTGTTGCTTATAATTTATCAAATTCAGCAGCAGCGCCATTAATTCATACGATTCCTTCATGTTTTAACAGCATGAGCCAGCAGTATTGGTTTGAATTCGACCGATTCGGTCGACTTTCTCTTTCGTTTATAGTTTGTCTAATTAAGGATTTCCTGATGTTTTTGGTGTATTGGATCCTTAATTACACTTTATATTACCGTACTGTGTGTTGAAAATACTTGAACATGTTTTTGGATAGCAGTGAGAACGCAAAGAGAAAGTCGACGAAGAGAGTCTCCCAAAGTTACTTAGGACTCAATGGATTGTTCAGCTTGATTTAAATAATGTAAGAAGCGCAAAAAGTTGAACCGAATGAAACAAAAAACATTACCCAGTAAAAAGATAGTCATCGACCAGCTTGACATACGATGAGACGTTTACAACTTCGGCTGTGAAATGTCGGCAAATCATGCATAGAGCAGCCATTCCCAAGAATAATGTCCGGTCTAAGGTTAAAAGGCACACCAATTCTCCACTTCACTGCCATCCACCTGATTCAAGTCGGTCAGTATGTATTTGTTCAGCGTATATTATAGGACAAATGTTGTGACACTTGAAGGCTCATCATCATTCATAACGTTGGACTGCGTCGTTCGGATTTGGTGCAAAACTCCTTCACTTCGGGTCTGGGGAGCTTGTCTCGTTCCGAAGCCTAGAATGTGTTATTTTCATCCACCGTCTCACACAGATACACATCTACTACTCACAATACCAGAAAGGACGGAAGTTGATCTCCGAAGCAGGGCTGAAATAACACACGTGTCGTTACACGTATATGAATACATCGCGGCCAGACTCACACTGTGCACTGTGAACCGAAACGGCATTTTTTCAGGATAAAAATAAATCTGTCGGTAGTTTTCGAAATGATTAAGGTGCTGTTTTGAATTAGAAGCTTTTGAAATATAACTAATTTTTTTTTTTTTTTGTCTTGATTATCGAGATTTTCAGCCTCGGGCTGGTTCATCTCCCGTCGTAGTCAGTCAAACACCGCTTTGGGGCATTTTCGTAACTTCTCCGGGGGTGAGATTCGAACTCGTGACTTAGGCGTGAGAGGTATGTATGTTAACCAATACGTCGGGGTCGCCCCCTATAACTTATTTGTTTCAAATCCTTTTGAATACGAGGCTCTAGGAGTGCACTTTAATTTTGTTAGAACAAAACATATGAAAAGAAAGTGTTGATAGTTCCTTCAGTGTTCGGCAGGCTCTGAAAAATTAAATACAAGTAGTTGAAATTGAGCGGAAGGCAATTTGAAAAGTACTCGAACCAAACACACATTCTAATACCATACTACCCTGCTTACTTTAAACTGCTTTAAACTGATGAGAAAATAATTGCTTATAAGTCGTTAATCCGCGTATGGAGACTACGAACACTAGCTGAAGAAGCTGAAGGCTATCTTCGTTAAATTTTGGACACAATTTCACACATAATTCATCAAAACCTTTTGCTTATTGCACAAGAATACACAGAAAAAAATAATGAATTTTAACAGGCGCGTAGACTTTCCCTTCGTTTAATTCTAAAACAAAGCAAGCGTAAACAACGATATTGTTTGCAATTTTTGTAATTCTTTCATGCAATAGACGCGATTTAGGCGATATCGTGCTTTAATTTACACGATATATCCCAGTATTTTCTGTCACATCTAGCATTCCCTTATGTGCATTAGATAACGCAGAAAATTCAATGTTTCTTTTTATCTGTGTAGAGTTAAATATTTAATTGAAACAGTTGATTTAGATGTTAATCCTTCTTTCTGTACAACTCTTGAGCTTTCTGTGGTACACCCGCCATCAGGTTCCGTATCCTCAGGTGCGTCCGCCGTGATGATTCTCTATCTTCTCTTGAAATCATCGGTACCATTTGAGTTTCCGCTCAACCAGAGCCCAGTAGTTCTCTATAAGGCGAAGTTCTGAACTCTTGGAATCATGTAAATTTAAGTCTACTTGGATGCACATAAAATCCACATGAATTAACCCCCCCTATCTACCGAAATTTGCGTCTGTTCTAAAATAAAAAAAAAAACAGAAAATCTCGAAATGATCACTTACATGGGATGACGTAGAAATAAATTGAGGTACACAAAACAATGTTTTCCATATTGTACTACTGTTGCTGCAAATATAAGTGCTTTTAGATGCCTGTTTTTATCTCAAAGATCTAATTCTAGTTACCGTTAGAGAAAAGATTAAGGGTAAGTTGCAATGAAATTTAATGAAAAATAAATTCTTCAAGACGATAGATTTAAGTGGCAAAAATTTCCCAATTTCATTTTATTCCTTCATCTTCAAACATTTGTGAAAATGCCAGAAGTTGTCGTCATGTTCAGATTTTTTAAGATGATGAACTCCGTGTGATACGCTGTGTAGCTGTATATCACAGAAAAAGATTAATTTGAAACATTTAGCTATTTCACCATTCCCCAAATTGTAAAGACTGCACTTTCAAATTTTGAGCATAATATTGACAAGCAATGAAATTCCATTAATTATTTACATCATGCAACATAAAGTGGTCTATTAATAACTTAATAGAACTTGTGATTTGCCGACGCGTGAAACATAATACGGAGTCTTGTAAAGCTCAGTAGCTCAAGTGGCTGTTTTTCAACGCTTCACCGTCTAAGATTCGAGCTTACCTTAGGTACTGTTGTAAATGTAGTATCCGGAACGTAACTTTGAGGTTTTCAGTGTTTATTATTTTGGGTTTCAAATAAGGGGTTTATCAACACATCAACACATACATTTGAGTCATGTTCATATTTGAATCTCAAAGTATTTACGTGCAATAAGGATTACATCACTTGTAATATTCATTATTTTAAAGAGCGTTTGTTGGATTTTCAATGCAATATTTTCCATTTGAGGTCTGTACTCAAGTAAACGGTAAGTATATGATAATCATATTACTTAAAAGTCATCGATTTTTAATTAATTTTTTTTTTGGGCTCTGTTCCGAGTTTAAGATAAATTAATTGAGCTATTAAAGGTGTTTAACGGCTCAAAAACTGATAGATGAATAGAAAATTTCTCGAAATTTTATTTTCAAAATGCTTTCGTGTTTTGGCAATAAGATAATTTTTTGAAAAAAGGCTTATGAACTTGAACATTTCAAAACAATGTATCCATTCAAATCGATCAAAATTAGATTTTTTAGAAAATTACTGTTTCGAAATAGTTGGATCTATAAAGGGTAAAGCATTACGTCAATATATCAAGCTGAACAATGTATTAGGTCCTAGGTAACATTGGGATACTCTCTTCGTCAACTTTCTCTGTGCGCCTACGGCTATGTAAAAACATGTTCAATAAGTACAAGTATATAAACAAGAATTTTCAACACACAGTACGATAATCTTTACTTCTTTTTAGCATTTCAACATATTGCTTTCACAATTCGCTTATGGCTTGCTCTGAACTTAGTATTCTTAAAGCACTTCCAAAGTTATTCATTGACAGGTTTCGATGTCAGGTACCATTTTGGTATTAGTATGATCATGTGGCAAGAACAAGCATACGCTACAGGGTGCGGCAGAAAATAATGCGAAAATGTTCAAACTTGGGTATTGGGTTAATTCGTGTAGCTAGTGACTAATTTCTGTCGAAAGTGTATTTTTTTATGTTTACTTTCAAGTGCTGCATCCAAACATTCTATTTGTTTTATTGCAAGTTCGTCAAAATGTTCGCGAAAGAAGTGATCACCAGTTTGTTGCTCGCTCAGAAGAAGCCGAAAGAGATTGCCAAGGTGGTAGGGTGCCATTTGGCAACAGTTTACCGCAAAAAAAGACCCTTCAGGATGGTCCTAAGCTGTGGAAGCCGGAAAGCAGACGTCCGTGCTTTGCACGCACGCCGAACGTGATCAAATCGGTCCGTGCAAAATTCGTAACAAGGTGCGTTCCATAAGAAAACTAGCAAAAGAGGCCAATATTTCGGAGAAATCCATGCGGAGAATCGTCAGAGAAGACCTGCATGCATATTCCAGAGCCAGAGTGAAACGCCAATTCATTACGGACCGGGTCAAGGAACAATGAGTGACTCATTCCAAGAGATTGCTTTCCTTGTTAAAGAAGGAAAAATGATAATCCTGTTCTCCGATGAAAAGCTTTTCAGCATCGATGCTGTGGCCAACAGCCACACGGACCGGTTCATTTCACCGCAGAAAATGGAGAACGTTCCGGAAAAAGTGAAATTCTAATTTCAAACCAAACATCCGGCTGGTGTCATGATGTTTGGCTCGGTGGCGTCCAAAGGGTTTGAAAATGCCGCCTGTTTCCATTGATGCTGGAGTTAAAATCAATACCGAAGTGTATATCGGTATTTTAAAGGACCAAGTCCTTCCCTGGGTAAAGGCCAACTTCTCCGAGGACCAAAATGTTGTCCTACAGCAGAATGGAGCGCCGTGTCACACATCCAATCGAACCCAACTATGGTTGAACGATAACATGAAGTTTTGGCCGAAGGATGTCTGGCCCCCTAGCAGTCCAGATCTTAATCCGTTGGATTATTCGATTTGGGCATATGTTGAAGCACGAGCCTGCAAAACATCACACGCACAGGCCATGTCGGAGGACTACGTCCGAAAGGCATGCTCTGGCTTCCGGCGTCGGCTCGAGGATGTTATTAATATAAATGGAGGACACATTGAATAAATTAGTTTAAAAGGACTTTATAAAGATAACTGCACTCGAAAATGTTGATATTATTGCTTGAATTAGTTGAAAATAGGATTTGAAAGAAGTAGAACAAGTTTTCGCATTATTCGCATTATCTGCCGCACCCTGTATGCCCAGAGAGTCCAGAAATTTTCCTGAACGAAAAATTCTTAGATCAGACCATGAATCGAACCCAGTCACCTTCAACATGATGTTGCTTTATAGCTGCGTCTTTACCGACTTAGCTAAGGGAGGACACCGGTAATATAAAGTGTAATTAAGAACCCAATGTGTCAAAATCACCAAATCGTTTAATAGACAAACTAATAACGAAAGAGAAAGTCTACGAAGAGAATCTCTCAATGTTACTTAGGACCTAATGCATTGTGTAGCTTGATATTTGCACATGTCCGCATCGATAATTCAGTTTAATTCAATTCAATAGGTCTGCAATTCCTTAATGTTTTCATCCTTTCTACTCGATAACAAAACAAGCACTCCAGACAAAGCCAATTTATCTACCCATAACTGTTTGCCGATGCGGTTTTTATGACGTGCCGGAGTTTATAATTGTATGCCAGAGTTGCGGTTTGGATATTAAATAAGATATCCCACTACATCTCAACAATCTTCGTTTTTTTTTTCAAATCAAATAATACATGGTTAATAAATTTTTGAGATATTTTTCATAGTTGTATTTTATTTCCTGTTATAAGTGCTGGAAATTAAGGTGAAGTGTGGGTTATATTAAGTAATATTGATAATTTTCAAATCAAAATAAATTGATCACCTTATTTTCAGACAAAATGTAGTTGGGTTGTTTTAGTGACCAAAAATAAAAGTTCTAAAATTCAACCAAAAATTATCATTAACTACAAAAATTCTATCTTATTTCTAGCCATAGTATACACACATTTGAAAAACTTTCCGAAAGAATTTTTTTCATCTAAATGCTCATTTCAGACCACTGTGAATTCAAGCCGTGCTTTTGCCGTCGAGTGGTAATAGACGAATGTAGCTTGCTGCAGGAAGGGGGGAACAAGTGCTGCTGCCCACTCGAAACTAGACGTATGAAATGTTTTATGATGAGTGCCTGCTGTCAAGTGGGACGTCATAACGAAGTTTTGCTGCCGGTTCGTACAGTGACGAACTTTCGTGTGATATAAAGTTAGACGTTGGCGTGGTTGAGTTAAAGAGCCTAGGCCACATTTTCCAAGCGCAATTTGCAAATGTACCATGTCGACTGAGTAAATCTGTTTTAATGGAATATTTTTAATCAACGAGCTTCACTTCTACAAAATCACCATTACACACTTAAACTGAGAAAATCCAATATTTGAATAAATTGAGCTCAAATTGAGATTTGATTCAAATAGTTGACATGTATGTCATAGCTACTAAATCTTTATGTGTCAAAGAAGTGTTGCGAGAGTATTTTTAAAATCAACCATGTTATTCCTAAAACAAACCATCGCCAGTTGCACTAACTGTCCAGTATTTTTGGCACATACACAATGTGCTAAGCAATAAGAAGATACGCAACATAATGTGTCGCAGTTTTCCTTTACAAAATATTCAAAGCTGCATAGCAAGGCCTGGTTTGGTTTGATCAAGGAAGTTGTTTGATTGAAAAACTTCGTTAGCATAAGGACTGTTAATTATATTAAGTGTATACCTGTTTATTAATGTTTAAGGGTTAAAACTTAACGAAAAATTGTAAATTTTCTCTCAGTAAAAAACCATTGCTCACTTTTGCAACATACCTTAAAAATCTAAAGAAAATTAGAAATTTCGAACTATGGGTTGGATCAGCTTGATCAACTTGCAGATTAATTCTGCACAAATGGTTTTCCGAGAAGTTGTCGTTTCGAGAATTGGCGAAAAGCGTAAAAACTGCTAGGAAGTTTGAAGAAACGTGTTCTCAAGAAGATTTACCGAAATCGGTCCACAAAAAGGGGACATCGGATCAGAAATAGGAGCTGGGGGCGGAACGAAGCCTTTTGAAATCACTCTAACCGCGTTTTGTTCGGGAAATTGCCGAAAAAGTGGACATTTGCATCGTTAATGTGCACAATATCAAAAAGCGTAACAATATCAGAACCTAAAAGAAGCGGGAAGCACAATTCAAAAGAATCTCCTTCGAAAACATGGTCACTGAACTTGTATGACGTTCTCCTCAAAAAGACGAACCGATGCATTTTGATGCATGACGAGAAGTACGTCAAATTGGATACCAGTACACATACGGGGCAGCATATTTCCAATGCTGAGCAGAGGACAGATGTGCCCGATAATGTGTTTTATATTCGAACACAAAAAAACAATTTTGGTATGGCAAACCATTTCTTCCTGTGGCCTAAAGAGTTCTTCATATTCCACAACGGGCACAATCAACGTTGAAAATTAAAGAAAAGAAAGCATAAAAAAATTGCTTCTACCCATCTACGGAAAGCAAACGGATCCTCCGTTGTTTTTACCGGATCTGGAATCAACTCACAGTGCTTCTGCTCCATTGGAAATTTCCAAGAAGGAAACAGTCGATTTTGTCGAAAAATGCCATATTCCCCCAAACTGCCCTGAACTGCGTCCTATTTAAGGATACTGGGCAATAACTAGGTGGCATTTTAAGAAATATGGAAAAAAAGCAAGCTCTGTTGACTGCTTCAAGAAAATTTGGATCTGCTCAACCGGGTGGGAGTATCCGGGCCCAGGACGGTGTAATGGCCCTCTTCCAGGTTTTCCTGCAGAATTATTTCGTTCCGGTTGCGCCAGGTGTTCCCCCAAGCTTCGTGTTTCTTATTCCTCCAAGCTTCAGTTTCGATATCGACTCCGATGGCTTCAATAGACTGCAGCTGAAAACTCGGAAGCAGATGGTAGTAGATGTTGTAGCGCAGGACGATCGCAACTCCTCCTCCACTAGAGCTGCACAATCCGATATCCTGGGTTGAAAATGCTGAGTTCCGGCTTGAGATGTGTCTCGGTTACGATGGCGATGTCGATGGCCTTCCTGTTAATGAAGTCACTAAGCTCAGTTGTTTTTTTCCGAATGGAACAAGAATTCCAGTTGAGGATGCTGATGGTGCGATTATGGATTATATTTGAAAATAAATTTTATCGTCACGGATGTGGTGGCTTTGAGCTGTTCCTCCTTCAAGCGGCAGGATCGTAGTTGGCGGTAAAGCTCTTGGATAAACTCAACCATTTTCTCCGAGTCGTAGATCTGTTCATCGGCCGGTGGAAGTACTGCAACCCACCACCAATTGCACAAACCTGGAGGAAGTTGGCAGCGGCCGCAAATCGTTGCTGTACGGAGGCTGACGGGCGGTTGGCATGGCGGTAGATGGCGTTAGATTTGGCACTTGGCACCGAAGCGTTGGGAAATTGCCTCGTCCATCCGAGGGGAAGGACGACGTTGGCCAAGACTTGGAGATCGCCAGAAACACCGCACGTTTGGGACAGGTTCGATTGTTACCTTCATGATTATCACCACAGTTGGCGCACTTTGGAGGGGCACCTTCGTTCATCGGGGACAATCCTTGGTGGCGTGTGCTCCAGAACACTTGCCATACCGCAGTTTCCTGTGGCAGTTTCGGGTTCCGTCATTTCGCCATTGCGAAGATAAATTGACTTTTTCATGGCAGCCAATATGTTTTATGAGGGCTCTCAAGTGGTCATAAAATTTCTTTCACAATAACATTTTACAAATCTTTATGGTTTTATAAAGAGTTTATTTATTTGTTTTCACAACCGTCTATAGAGTGTGGCGTTTTTTACAAATTTCGGCTTTAAAGAAGCACAGAGGTGTTGGTAGATAAAATAGTTTTGAATGAAGTTTAATCAACAAAGCTGAACGCAGTACGACTGAACTAAAACTCAAATTGATAATTGAAATAGCCTTGCTAGTCAACCGAATCAACCGAAATTTCCGAACCCATTTTCAACTAATTCAAGCAATAATATCAACATTTTGGAGTGCAGTTATCTTTATGAAGTCCTTTTAAACAAATTTATTCAATGTGTCCTCCATTTTTATTAATAACATCCTCGAGCCGACGCCGTAAGCCAGAGCATGCCTTTCGGACGTAGTCCTCCGACATTGACTGCCATGTGCGTGTTATGGTTGACTTCAGGGTTTTCACACTAGGGTGTGATGTTTTGCAGGTTCGTGCTTCAACATATGCCCAAATCGAATAATCCAACGGATTAAGATCAGGATGCTAGGGGTCACAAATCCTTCGGCCAAAACTTCATGTTATCGTACAACCATTGTTGGGTTCGATTGGACGTGTGACACGGCGCTCCATCCTGCTGTAGGACAACGTTTTGGTCCTCGGAGAAGTTGGCTTTCACCCAGGGAAGCACTTGGTTCTTTAAAATACCGATATACACTTCGGTATTGATTTTAACTCCAGCATCAATGGAAACAGGTGGCACTTTCAAACCGTTGGACGCCACCAAGCCAAACATCATGACACCAGCCGGATGTTTGGTTTGAAATTTGAATTTCACTTTTTCCGGAACGTTCTCCATTTTCTGCGGTGAAATAAACCGGTCCGTGCGGCTGTTGGCCTCAGCATCGATTCTGAAAAGCTTCTCGTCGGAGAACAGGATTATCATTTTTTCCTTCTTCAATAAGGAAAGCAATCTCTTGAAACGAGTCACTCGTAGTTCCTTGACCTGGTCCGTAATCAAGTGGCGTTTCATTCTGGCTCTGGATTCTCCGCATGGACTTCTCCGAAATATTGGCTTTCTTGCAAGTTTTCTTATGAAACGCACCGGGTTGCGAGCAATTTTCGCACGGATTGATTTGTCAAGTTCGGCGTGCGTACAAAGCGCGGACGTCCACTTCCCGTCTTCCGGTGCTTAGGACCATCATCCTGCAGGGACTTTTTTGTGCGGTAAACTGTTGCCAAATGGCACTCTACCACCTTGACAATCTCGTTCGGCTTCTTCTGGGCGAGCAACAAACTGGTGATCACTTCTTCCGCGTGTTTAAGCGTGCAACTGCCTAGCTAACGGTACGAGATATGCTAGAGGGTAATCCAAATTCATCCTTCGATTCCGGATCATGTTTACAGGTCAGGAACTGGTTGCGTACAACACCAGTGGGCAGATGCAACAATACAGACGATGATCTTTGTCAAGCTGACAACGTCATGCAGTTTAAGTTGAGACCCGATACAATTTATTTTTCTAACTATCTAGATCCAAGGTTGTCACAGATTTATAATGTAAACTAGGGAATATTTCTTAAAATTATCAAGAGTAGTTGGACGATACTAATTTGATTAAGCGAAGTTTATCGAGGGAGCTGTCTGCATTGGTTCGTAACAATAAAAAAAACCTGATCGGCAATCGCGTTGAAATTGGTTGTTTGAAATATTGAAACTAGGCTGTTACCAAATTAAATCAGAAAAACTATAAACGTATTTATTTCCTTGGGCACTGGCAAAACCATGTGGTAGTTTAACATCAACTAAAGTGTGTCCACAGTTAAATTGCATCACATTAAACTCGTCCTCAAAAACAAGGAATGTTCAGGGAATAAAATACAATGCATAATCTTGGTTTAGGTATTTTTATTTCACCGTATTTCTTTACCAAATACAAAAGTCCGAAATATCTTCTTAATACCACGCATACGATTTTGAACAACGCTTGAACCGACATTTTTTCCCCTTTCAACCATGGCTTCTACATTTCCTGTTCTGTAGTGACAACTGTTGGATGATTACGAAGTTCGTGCGTCATTATATCCCAATATTTTACAATTGGCCACAACTCCGGAAAGTTTGAGAGATTAAGATCCTTCGGCACGAAATTGACACCATTCGTCTTGTACTGCTCCAGAACATCCTTGGAGTAGTGACAAGAGGCTAGGTCCGGCCAAAAAATTGTAGGACGCCACGTTATGTATTTTGAGAAACGGGAGCAGTCGTTTTTTAGGCATTCATTCATGTATAAAGACTGTATTCGATGAAATTTGGACACACGCAATTGTTCGCAACTTTTTAGCGTGTGGGTAAAAATTATTGAAATTTTAACTGAATGTATTTCATTGTGTTGTGTCAATTGTATAATGAGTTTCGTGAAAATCGGTCGAGTGATTTCAGTGATGGCTTCGAATGAAAAATAGTGCGCCAACAAATGTTGGGCACTCACTTCGAAAACCCAAACTCTTCTCATCGATGGATCGAAAAACAGCTCGGAATCGCACATTCAACCGTATCTCATGTGATCAAAACGTTTAAAGACCGTAAGACAACCAAGCGGAAAAACGGTAGTGGCAAAAAACGTGGCACATCAAATCCGTAGAAGGCCAGGATGGTATTGAACCAATTTAAGCGTTATCCCAACATTTCGTTCAGAGATGTGGCGAACAAGGCAAAAGTTTCAGTTTGTTTTGTGCAGAAAACAATGAAACGTTCTTGATTACATGTGTACAAGGTCCAGAAGGCACCGAACCGGAACGATAAACAGAACTCGGTGGCCAAAACTCGTGCAAGAAAACTTTACAGGGAGTGGCTCACAAAACCGTTCTGCATTGTGATGGACGATGAGACCGACATTAAAGCCGACACCAAACAAATGCCAGGACAGGAACACTACGTCGCCACCTGTAATATGGCCGTTCCGGAGAGTGTACGGAAGAAGAAACTGTCGAAATTCGCCAAAAAATTCCTTGTCTGGCAAGCGATCTGCGGATGTGGCAAAATGAGTCAGCCCTTCATCACCTCTGGGACCATCAACGGACAAATCTACAAGGACGAATACCTCCAAAAACGACTTCTGCTCTTCTTGAGATCTCAAGATGGCCCGACACTGTTATGGCCGGATTTGGCATCTTGCCGCTATGCCCGGCCCGTCTTAGACTGGTACAAAGATAATAATGTAGTGTTTGTACCAAAACACGTCAACCCTCCAAACACTCCGGAACATCGCCCAATTGAAAAATGTTGGGCAATTATGAAGGCAAACCTCGTTAAAACTCCAAAACTGGTAGAAAATGAACATGAACTAAAGAAAGTGTGGTTAAAAGTAAGTAAGTAGTCGGTCCTATCATTGCCCAAAACTTGATGAAAGGGGTCAAGGCAAAGGTGCGGGCATTTGGGTTGGGAGAAGAGGTTCAATAAACCAATGATGTCAAAACTAAACAATTTAGTAGTACTTTATTTCCAGAAAGTTTGAAAAGAATCGGGCTCAAGGAAAATTGTTGGTGACCTATTTTGTGTGTCCAAATTTTATCGAATACAGTCTTTACTTGACCATTTACAGTTGAAGCTGTCACGAAAGACTTGCTCCGTTTACCACACGAATAAATCATGAATTTCTTGGGGAACTATGACACTTGCTGTTTCCTGAGAGACTCTGGAACATCGAACATGTCTTTCGCAGTCACATACTGGTTGCCGGGAACCGGTTTCAATTTCGCTTTACGTGTGTTTCATCGTCCATGAAGCAGCAGTGTGGTTTCGTCAACATTTGTGTGTACAGCTTACGCACACGTGTTTTAGTTGTCCTCTCCTGTTTTTCATTGCGGTTTGGAGCTTCCTGAACTTTGAATGAAAGGAGCCCGGCTCGTTTCTTGGCTTTCTGCACGAAACTTTTGGTCAAGTGCAGCTTTTTGCCACATCCCGAACGAAACAGTTGGGTTTGCGTTTAAAGGCAGCAACCACTCGCTTGTGATCCTTCACACAGTACGGAACACTTTTTCTACCACTCATCTTCTTCCGATCGACAGTTAAACGTTCCCCGAAACGCTTTATGACACGAGACACTGTAGACTGGTGAATTTTCAACATTTTTCCGATGGCTTGGTGCGAAAGAAGTGGGTTGTTGAGGTGCTGTGCAAAATGTTCTCGCGCACTTGCTGTTCCTTCGACTCCATTTTTAAAACTACCACACATTTCACGGTGAAAGTCACGCAGTGTAAACAAAACACACTGAGGTCATTTCCCCTAAAAGTTCACTGAAATCAACCCGAAGGGTCTGGTTCTTTACCATATTAGAAATAAGCTCACTAGTGTTGCCTGATCAGTGGTAATGCAGCCTAAAAGTGCTTTTGAAGTTCCTCCAGTACAGACTGTTCCAGAAGGTATAAGCACATTTTCAAAATAACAAAAAACTCATGTTTTTTTTTAGTTTTTATAATTTTATTTGGCAAATCATATTTTATTTAGCAAATCATATCATATTTGTGTTTTATATGATATTTTACTCTCGTTTAATCGAAATATTTAATCATACCCAACACTCTTAACTTTTCCTCGAACATGACCCATTAGCTTCTGCACAGTGGTACTTCCCACCATTTTAACCACTTTTGGCCAATCTTTTTAAAAATTTTGGATGCCGCTGGTTTTATAAATTTTTGAAGCTTTGCCCAAAGCCCAAATAGTCTCGATTGGCTGTGCTTCCGGGCAGTTCGGCGGATTCATGTCTTTTGGCACGAAACATACATTTTGACTTTTTTACCATTCTAAAGTGTCCTTTGCGTAATGACATGACGCCAAATCAGGCCAAAACACTACTTGACCTTCGTGCTGTCTGATCATCGGCGGACTAGATGTTTTATCACACTCGCATATTGCCTGCCAAACCATAATCTTCTTACCGAATTTTTCGGTAAAAATTGCCTTCCCGTTTCGGGGATGTCTTTGTCTTCGCTTACAGTAAAGAATTGTGGTCTGGGAAGCGTTTTGTAATCTTGTTTCACATACGTTTCATCGTCCATTATTATACACCCAGAATTTCTACACAATAACGAATCGTAGAGTTTGCGGGCCCGTGGTTTCACGGGCGTGGCCTGTTTTGGGTTCCTTTTGGATTTTTTCTGCTTCCGGTATGTTTTGAGCCCAAGTCTTTCTTTGGCACGCATGACGTTACTCGACGAGGTCTCTAGTTTTTTCACAAAATCCCGAACGGAAGTCGCTGGTTTTCGCTTGTAGGCATCTCTGATTTTTTTATCGATATCCGGACTAACAGGACCGCATCTTCAAACGTACACTGTTCTCTATATTTTCGAATCGCAGATCGTACCGTTCCGACGCTTACACCCTCTTTCTTGGCCAATTTTCTCAAGGAGAGTCCGCTCACAGTGCACCATTTGTGCACGATACTTTTTCGTTGTTCCGGCTCAAGACCACGCATTTTGATAGGTAACACAGAACTGAACACTTTTATGAGGCTGTCATTCAGAAATGTGCAAACAAAAGGACGCAGCCAAAACATGTTGAAATATGTCATTATATTCAAAGTGACCGTTAAAATAAGGTGTTCTTATACTTTCTGGAACAGTCGTTACTTCTTATCGATGAAAAATATGATTCTGAGATGGTGACCAATGGTCAAGTACAGTATTTTTGAAAAGTTGAAATATTGCATTTGATCAAATAAACACAGTTGAAAAAGCTGAGATAGTTTATTTTCACAAATTTTCTGAAAGCATTACTACAAATGGGGATCTGTTCTATTATTCATCTTATGATTCTTTATGCATATTGCTGGGCTGTTTGCTATAGGATTATATGGCTTTGGTATGGCAATGATCATATCTATTTCAGTACTAAATAACTATGAAGAAGCTTTGAAAAAAACATAGATAGTACACAAATAGAAGTATAATCCGTGCTAACCAGGTATATATAAAGTGCTTCTGAAGTTCTTCCAGTAGTCCTTATAGAGAACATTATAAGTCGCAGATGGTGATCAATGGACAAATATAGTATTTTTAATTAGTTTAAATGTTGCATTTGATCATTTAAGCACAATTGAGAGAGTAGAACTAGTTTATTACAACCACTTTTGGGAAGCATTCCCAAGTAACAATTTTAGTTTTATTCCAACCTTACAGCACTCATCTCGGCTTTGTTGATAAAACTACATTCAAAACTGTTTTGTCCACCAACACCTCCTCTATGCAGCTTTAAAACCGAAATGTGTACAAAGTGGCCCACTCTGTAGACGGTTGTGAAAATAAATGAATAAAACCTTTACAAGACCATAAATATTTTGAAAATGTTCTAGTGAAAGATGTCATGACCACTTGAAAACCTTCATAGAACCTAGTGGCTACCATCAAAACCAGCATTGCGCCAAATGTCCACGGCTGTCAACCTTCACGGTGATATCGTGGTTGGCTTTTGTAGTTCTGCTTTGTTCGAGTCTCCGCTCTTCTGATTCGTTGAAACGTAAATCATATTTAAGAAAAAAGTTCTAGTGCTCCTGAAATTTTATTCGATCGCAAAATATCCAAGACAAATTGTGTTTATATAGCACATCATTTGATTTTATTGTGAATATTGGCGCGATAAAAGCTGAAAATGAATGCGGGATAATGCGAAAATTATTCGGGTTTACAGCAATAAAAACATAATTGAAACAAATATATCCAAAAAATTAATCATAAATATCCTGAAAAATGATGGATCTCAATCATCAAAAATAAACCCGAAATTGGTCTCCGATCTACAGATTATTTGCATTACATTAAAAATATGGTGCATTTATTTTTTCACATTTCAATTATTTCTTATATTTATATATGGCGATTGAAAGAAATCACAGTTTGCCAAAAAGCCAAATTATCTTCACAATGGCTACTATAAAATGATTTGGTCATTTGGTGACTTCTCTCACTGTAAATTAGCCGTTTAATGCGTTTACTGACGGCAAAATGGTTTTAAAATGCTCTTTCAACTAACCATAATAAGATAATTTGAATGAGTCCTAAAACGGCATTTCAAAAAAGCATTTTACGAGCTCATAAAGTCAAAATAAAACCTTTGAAAGGAGTCTAAGGAATTTTAGAAGACAAGGTTTCAAGATCGTCGTAAAGAAGCTGTGTAGGTTCTCATAAACCTGACTTAAATATAAAACCTATTGGCAGCTCTTGGTACCATAATAAAAACAAATTGATTTCCAGTGGCTTTCATAAAACTTTAATTAAACTAAATAAAGCTGGATGGTTTTGGCAATGTTACTTGGGATTACCTTACATAGGCGAGCTGTTCCATTATTCATGTCATGATCCATTATTCATACCCATTAGGTATGAAGGATGAGATCAGAGTTTTAAAATATCATATTCAATTCTCAAATTGCACCCTGACTGAGTCAACATATTAGTCATCACGCACTGTTCCTAGCGAACATGAAGTAAACACAAATTTGCCTTCATGAATCTCTTGTGCAAAATGAGTCAACCTGTTATGTGTTGTTTTACTTTGATCATTCATTCGTTCCAGAAAGCAGTGAATGTACGTAGGTGCAAACAACTCATTCAATTTCAACGTTCTACCGTAAAGACGAAAGAAGGGTCATTCATTTGGAGAATCAATGAAGTGGAAAAAACCAAAACTTCTCGAATCGATCCTGCAAATGCCTTTTCTCGAACAAATGCCCCACAAATTCTGTAGCGATTTTGTCCATTTGGTCTTTTGGCTTCCTTTGCCTTCAGCTATGTTCGGGAATACTTGAAATCCTTTGGCAAAAAAAATCACTCACGAACGCGAAAATGAATGACTGGTTACAAGAACATTCAGTCAAGCAACGAAAATCTCTTGAGGCTTGAATAGCCGTGTGCTTTGCTGTGGTGTGAATGAGTTGTGTGGAACACGAGGACAACGGAATGACTGGGCATAGCAAAATAGTAAACAAAAATATATTGCGTGACTGATATAACGAAATGAAGAGAGCGAAAATTGTACCTACTGAATTTTTTTTTACTCATCGTTCACGACAGGTATCAATTTTTTCGAGCTCTGGATGAGATGAAAATGGAATTGGTAACCCAAGATAATATACTTGTATCGAGGTGGTGAGACGATTAAGCTTATATAATTCTAGCTTATTTAATATATATAGCTTATATAATTTAGCTTATATAATTCTATATTGGAGACAAATGCAGTTTAGAGTACGCATCTGTAATGGATGATGTGTTACGTCATCAAGAAGAAGTTTTGCTGAAGAATTCAAAATAAAATACGCGAAAATGGAAAGAAAATCCTGTCGCGAACTAATAAAACAGTCCACGTAACGGAAGATTCAGTCAACATGCGGAACGAGAGAAGAAGCTCTACCATAATTTCAAGTTAAACAGGTATTTCGGTAGATACCATTCCCAATATATCGAAAGGTATTTGATTTTCGGCGTCATTTACTAATCTTTTTCTTCGTACAGCCTTACACACCAACAATTCCCCAATCTACCCCAATCCCATGGGCAGCGATGCAATATTATTGTACACCTCAAGTGTGCACTAATAGTCATAGGCGTAGCAAAGGGGGGGCAGGGTGGGGCCGTTGCCCTAACTTTTGATTTATGTTTTACAATTTAAATGTTTGTTTGAATTTTTAATATATATTTTTAATGTTTTTAGAGATTGCCCCTTTGTCTCAATGAAAAAGCGTGAAGTTGTCTTGATTTTCTGACAAGATGTAGTAAAAATTTGCAAAAAGTGGACATCCAGGTAATTATTTTTTCAAATAGTAAAGACTAAATATTTTATGACACTTTAATCAAGTACACAACCTAGCTAACCTAACGTGTCCAAAAAAATATTTCTAACCTGTAATGGTAACTATCTGACGAGCATTGACTGCTTTTTTCCCCGCTAGCTGAAACTTGAGAAAACTTAGTTCTAATCAATTTCCAGTTCTTGGCAATCAACAAACTGAATATTTAAATCTATGTGATAGCTTCTGGAAGCCAAATAATACTTCATAAAGAAACATAATTCATAGTTAGAAAGTGTATAAACGGAAAATGTTTATTAAACTATTCATGATATGGGCCAAACCGGTAAATGTAACATCGCTAATCACTGTTTTTCTGTTTCACGGTACTGTAGATTCGTGTTATTAAGAATACGTATCAATTATAACTTTTAGTTTGATTCAGTATTTACAAGTATTGTTTCCGTATCTAAGAGATTTTAATAGAGCATATGCTACGATATTATCCGGGTAAGACGAGACGGCTAGTATCCGTAGTTCAGCATGGCAAAAGGTTGCAGTTGTCTTATCCAATACAAAGATTTAATCCGTTTCTATAAGCATGAGCAAGATAATAAGCATGATTGTTCGACCGTGGTTGCTACTTCGTTGCAGTACTGTAGATTCGTGTTATTACACAGAGATTATTACACAGAGAATGCGTGGAACTAGCATAACTCTTCAATATATAAAAAATGGTATTCTCAAATTAAGGCAACAATTGGCGCCTGACACTAGAATGTTGGATAACATGATTGGGTTCTTTTTAGTAAACGATAAGCTGAATTCAGGCGACGTTTGGTAAAATATTTTGAGAGTACCGATTTATGATTTGAACCTTTTTATATCAACAGTAAGGATACTATTGGAGCGACTCACAAAATGGAATGGTGATTTACTTGCCCCAGAGTAACGTGGTACGGCGATCCCCACCACCGGTCCACCCTGCCGGTAGTCAACCACATCTTACCAGGAAGCATTTTTGTTGTTTTCTGTGCAACCTCGATTTTTTATGTGCAACCTCGATCACTCGCATCGCTGAATTATAAATAACCGAAATAATACAAAACGTGCCAAGCCTAATAGCAAAATAGTACGTAATAAAGCATCGACACAACCGTTCACAGCCGATGCTCGAAGCAAACTCTTTTTTCGTACACTTTTAATTTTTACAACTGTATCAAGAAAGTAGGAGCTTGTTAAGAACAATTTGTGCGAATCAATTTTAAATTCATAAATAGAATACATACATAAGCACTCTTTTACTGTTTAGCATGACAATGGCATAAATCAAGAATAAGATGAATAGGTTCATTGACAGGAAGTTCAACAATCAAATACATACCACAAAAAGTCGAGAACAATCGCATGAACCCAGAAGAAAGTTGCTATCAATTTCGATATTCATTACTTCTCATTCAAAATTTGATATTGAAGAATAGCAAATAGAACGCATACTTATTTGTTATTGAAGAATAAAATTACCTAAATTATTTGCTGATTATTCGTGAGCAACATTTTAGTACAAAAATAACGGCTTGCTTACATTTCCGACTTACTTCGGTCCAAAAGTTATACTTGATTTTCTTGTTTAGATAATATCAGATAAAATAATTAAATTAAAGGTAAGTTAAGAGGGCACAAATCATAAGCTATAAATCACTAAAACTCGAAATGTATGTTTGTTAAAAGCTAACCACTTATTATTTGAACAACCATAAAAAAATTGTTCTATCGAAACGTTGTGTGTACGGAAAGTAAAAAACTGTGTTTTAGAGGTGTTGTTTTGTCAATTAACAATGAATGAATGTTCTTTCTGTGTCAACAAATGCTTCGTGTTTTTGACAGTTACACGTGTGGCATTAAATACGAAGGTAGCTATTTGAAAAGTACAATTCAATTTTGTTGCAGAAAACATCAAATAGATTTGTTAGTCCTACCTTCGATTTCGTCATAAAAGCGAAATTTAATTTTCGGTGTGGGTGAAAGGAACGTGAAGGAAGAGTACATTTTCAGTACAAACTGTTAACAATCCTTTCACCCACACTGAAAATTAAATTTCGCTTTTATTCGAAGGTAGGACTAACAAATCTATTTGATGTTTTCTGCAACAAAATTGAATTGTACTTTCGGTGTTCCTATACAAAATTCAACTTGACTGAAAAATGAATATTTCGACATACTACAGTCCTCGCAGGATTTTGGCATGGTTCCTGTTTAATGCGGTTCGATTTTAAAGCATGTGAAAAATCGAAGGTTTTTAAAACCCTTTTTGTTGTTTTCATTCCAAAACAAATTTAGAATAGTTTAATCTTGTTTCGGAATCGGACGGGTATTGTAAAATACTTTGAGTGAGAGTAGAGAAGATAATCCAACCGTCGTTCAGGCGAATTGTCACAAAGTGAGAGCTTGATCCTCGCTTCAATGGGTGGAACTTGAAAATGTTCCTGCTCTACTGGTCAACCAGCTACTGGTCGAAGACGATGTAATTATCTCTCTCTCTCTCTCTCTCTCTTTCTCTCTCTAAAAAAAGGTTGCCCTCCCCTATTTGAAATCCTGGCTACGCCTATGCTAATAAAGGGCGATACGGTCAAAATTTGATCAATATCAACTTGACGTATTTCTTTAAATTTTGCATTTAAAAAACCTGAACACCCCTCATTTTGAAGGTGTGTGTGTGTGTGTGTGTGTGTGTGTGTGTGTGTGTGTGTGTGTGTGTGTAGAATGTTGCTCCTATTTTGATTTTGGAATTCACTCTTCAGTTGTCAAAATGCCGTCCAAGCAAGAAGAGCAGCGTATCAAAATTTTGCTCGCGCATCGCGAAAATCCGAGCTACTCGCACGCAAAGTTGGCAAAATCGCTAAAAGTTGCCAAATCAACCGTTACAAATGTAATTAAAGTGTTTGGGGAACGTTTGTCGACAGCCAGGAAGTCTGGATCGGGGGGAAATCGAAAACCGGAAGCCGCTGAGACGACAAAGAGAGTTGCCGGTAGTTTCAAGCGAAACCCTAACCTATCTCTCCGAGATGCCGCAAATAAGCTGGGTGTATCGTCTACAACCGTGCATCGAGCCAAAAAACGAGCCGGACTATCGACTTACAAGAAGGTAGTGACTCCAAATCGCGATGATAAACAAAATACGACGGCCAAAGCGCGATCCCGGATGCTGTACACGACGATGCTGACGAAGTTTGACTGCGTGGTAATGGACGACGAAACCTACGTCAAAGCCGACTACAAGCAGCTTCCGGGACAGGAGTTTTATACGGCAAAAGGAAGGGAAAGGTAGCAGATATTTTCAAGCACACGAAACTGTCAAAGTTCGCAAAGAAATATCTGGTTTGGCAAGCCATCTGTACCTGTGGCTTGAAAAGCAGCATTTTCATAGCTTCCGGGACTGTCAACCAAGAAATTTACGTGAAAGAGTGTTTGAATAAACGTCTGCTGCCTTTCCTGAAGAAACACGGTTGTTCCGTACTGTTTTGGCCGGATTTGGCATCTTGCCATTACGGTAAAAAGGCCATGGAGTGGTACGCCGCCAACAACGTGCAGGTGGTTCCCAAGGACAAGAACCCTCCCAACACGCCAGAGCTCCGCCCAATTGAGAAATACTGGGCTATTGTCAAGCGGAACCTAAAGAAGACCAAAAAAACTGCTAAGAACGAGCAGCAGTTCAAGGCAAACTGGCTTTCTGCGGCGAAGAAGGTGGACAAGGTGGCTGTACAAAATCTGATGGCAGGGGTCAAGCGTAAGGCCCGGCAATTCGGATTTGGAAAAGCGGAAGCCTAACTGAATATTTTTCCTGAATTTTATACTAATTGAACTTGAAAAAGAAATTTAATTTGATTTTTTAAATAAACGATTTCACCGATTTACACGCGTTTTCCCTTGACCAAATTTTGACCGTATCACCCTTTAGTGTCGCTATATTCCAATCTCTCATGGGTAGAAATGTGGTGAAGCCTATTCAATTATTCCCTGGTGTATTATGTAAGGTATGAGTTCTTGAACTCATACAAGTGACTTAGCGCCATGACCCCTTATTCACTAATAAAATAATATAAAATTGATATAAAAAAAGATACATGTATACATGTAAAAAAATATTAACTACATAAGTAGAAACCGGGTTATCTACAGACACCGATTCCCTGCAGGAGGTAGAAGAGAAACTTAAATTGTAAGATCCCTAAAATTTGGCGAACTAAACGTCAGCTAATTTCAGCTTCATGCTGCTAATCGTAGAAAGCTGCTGAGAAGAAGTTTTTCCTGGAAAAAATCCTAAAACTATCCATTACCCTGTATTTGTATGACAGCGTCGAACCCAACAGGAAATTTCGTACTAATTCCAATTACTTATTGCATCGACAACAGCTAATTCACTTGCAAATTGTTCTAATATTTTAATGCCTTCGTAACACCACAACTTTCCAATCATCCATTTTCCTCCAAGCACGCTTTCCTCTTCCCCAGTGAGAAGCTCATTTTGACAAGTCGAGCATCAACTGCAGACGGTAGTAAAACTGCCAGGAGGAAAACCAATTACTTTATTTCCTCTCAATCGGAACTGCTCCAACCATCGCACCCATTGGCAAACTCTTTCAAGCCAGCCCTCCAAAAACAGCCAGCTACCTACCCGCACATCGCACACAACAGTCCAAGTGAAAAATCAATAAATTTTCCACCAAGTGATCTCACGAAGCTCTTCTAATCCCCCTGTCCATGGTTTTCCAGTCCGTACCAGAGCTGAACCTCGGAGTGCTGTTGATGGTGTTCCTATCTTTTTCCCCGGGTCCTCCAAAGACACCACCAGCAACAGTATTGTGATACATACTTCAGACATCGTCCGACAGGCGCACAAAACAACAAACACCGCCGGCCGTGTACCGACTCACGACACAGGGACCAAACGATTCCCAGATGAACGTTTTCATGCTTTTTTGTTTTCCCTTTGTCACAGCTCTTCGTACTCTTCGTACTCCTGCTCCTGGTGACTGGTGAAAAAAGATGCACCGAAAGTCCTCACGGATAGCCCACCGATAGCAGTCTCCAGACGACGAGGACACCAGCACATCCGTTCCGTGTGCATCTGCGGTTTTCAAAATAAACAGAAATCCATTCTATATTTTATTGTATAGTCATGCTCCTCTGACAGACAATTTTTCTGCTTCGTTTTTCAAACACCGGAGAAAACAGGTGCCACTGTGGGTTTGGGTTCGTTAAAATTATTGAATGGGCGTTGGACATTTGCAGGTGGTGGATTTTCATTTGATTGTTCTCTTACGGATTTTCCGTCTGAATTCATAAAATTAGTTTTTAGACATTTATTCTTAATTTTGGGTGAACCATTAGTTCGCAAGTGCTTGTTTGTCTAACAAAGTTATTGGTTTTATGGATAGTGGTCATGTGAATTCGTATGAGTCGAAGAATGCAAATCCAATTTTAGTTGTAATTTACATCGGAAGTTAAATGGGTACTTGAGGCACTAAATAGTCACAACAGAAAAACGCCTCTCTTTGAATACTTCTTAAACGAAATTATAAGCCAATACAATTCACTTTTCATTTGTAGAAGATAAACATAGTCATTAGATACTCTAGCACTACCTTATGAGTCAATTATCAACTAAAATATGTCCATCATGCACTAGGCCTTCCGAGAGTCCTCCATTATTAGCTCAACCGGAGAAGGCGCGGATTTTCAATCTTCTTTTTGTTTCTCCGAAATAAAAAAAACCCCCTCTAGGTTGCAATAGTCACTGCATCACGGCACTCGGTACACCCTACCGTCCGTCCTCTCTTTCACACAAAACCGAGTTGTCCACGTCTTGTCTGGTTCCTGTACCGCAGGTCCTATTTTTAAGCTCCGACTTATCCGTTTATCACGATAGCTCTCGAGCTTTCGTCACGTACCTATTGTTTTAGTTTACTTGAGTCATCTTATAATTTATCTTCGGCACTCTTCAGCCACGAGCGCTTGTCCTGCGGGTGTGTCCTTTTGTGGTTACAAAGCACCATAAGGTAGGTGTAGGAGCTGGAGAAATTCAAGGTTGCATTGTGTGTTTTGTTCGACGGCTCTCTAGCGGTTTCTGAGCTTTTAGGCATTATGTTATTAAGGATTTTAAACCTGGGGAGGGCGGCGCAGCGAACGACTGACTGGAGGTACAATTGTTTTCTCATTCCATTGTTTGCTTTTTCATTTGAGTACCACCGGTATGCTTCTCATTCTAGGCAGCTTAGCACTCGGTACCATCGTGAATGGGGAGGAACTTTTTCATTTGTTTCTCGGATCAATGGTTTGTTCTTTGCTACAATTTTGTGAAAGAAATGAAAAGGTAAATAACGCAAAATTTTTAGCATTCAATGTTTGGCGGATGCAGCAGAGCATGAATAGATTGCACACTGAGTGGATTGTCTGCTGAGGTTTTATGAAGAACCAAAATGTAGGCTTGCGACCTGTTCAATAATGAAGCAGCATATCATGTTTGTGGTACGGTCCTGTTCGTTGTTTGGTGTTGGTCTAGAAAATGAACGGAATGAAAAAAAATCGTAGGTTCTCTTGCAATAGATTTTCATGGTAGAGCCTAGACATGCAATCATAGGTGTAGCTAAAGATAGACAGAGGGGTGTTATTCCCTTATATGAGGTGACATTCTCTTTTGGTTTTGACTGTTTTGATACAATGATTTATCGTTGCTTCACAAAATTTAATTCAGTTAAACTAAAAAAATCAATGGTTGATATTATTGATGGATTGTGCTCGATAGAGCCTCAGAGAGTTGTAAAAATTGGTGGCGACCCCGGCGTAGTGGTTAACTTCCATACCTCTCACGCCAAAGTCACGAGTTCGAATCTCACCCCCGGACAAGTTACGAAAATACCCAAACGGTATTTGAATGACTACGACGGGAGATGAACCAGCCCAGAGCTGAAAATCTCGATAACAAAGAAACAAAAAAAAACAGTTGCACAAAGTGTTAACATATAACTGCTATAAAGCTCATTATTTTTATTAGTAAGCATAATATCAGGATTTATTTCAGAAAGCGTAAAACAGAGGCATTCACGGCGGGACAATTTTGAACCGTTTTTGAATCACTTTCGTCAAAAGTGGAGTCACTCATATTTGAGTAAATGTGACTGGGATTGACAAGTCGGCATATCTAAGACACCGACTTAAATCACATCGATGTTATAGATGTGTCGAAATATTTTCTCATATATGGCTGACTCCACTGTAGTAAATAAGATAATAACATAGCTTGTTGTATATAAGCAAACTGTCACTATGGATAGGCAAAAGTAAATAATTAAGAATTCTCCACTAAACTGTGTTCTGTATGACAGCTGGCTGGTGAAATATTTCATGCGAAAGCTTCGAAATATATTATACCATTACTGTACGGTAAATGTATACCACAAAATTTAATGACAAAAAAGAAACTAGGAGAATAATGAATAAAACAAATGCGTTGGAACGCAATTAACAGAAGGCAAAACTTTACGTCTCTGAAGAGAAAGTGTTGAAAGTTCCGTCAGTGCACGGCAGGTTGCCGTACCAGTACAAGCCCCTGAAGTACAAGAAAATAATCAGGCGCGCGTTATTTGCTAATCAAAGGGACATCCTTCCCCTTGCCTACCAGCATTCGGGTGGCGTGATAAAAGATGTCTGCTTGATCGAGTACTGAATGAAGAGGGATGCCTTCTTTCATTTTGTAACACAATACGTATATCCAAGATGGATTTAAGTGTGGTTGATGGGTATTCGGGCCACCATCCTGCTAGTGCTTCAAAAATGATATAATCTTAAGAATTCTCTACCCAAATTCGCCGCACATTCTGTCCGTTAAAAGCTAAGTATATGGAAAATTTTCCAAAATGGAAAACAAATAACCCAAGCCATACATTCCATGCAATCGAAATTGTCAAAGTTTTGAAGCAAACAAACGATGAGGTCATTAAAAAGGAAATAATCATCAACGATTGGAGATCAACTGGACTACAGCCGTTCATCTACGACAATTTGAAAACGAATCATTTATTTTTAAACTCAGAAAATTCACAAATCGAAAAAACGCCACAAGAACAGCTCAACCCAAACAAAACAGCTTTAACAACAATTTACTTCTCCACATATCACAATAGATGAACATAAAAATATTTGTTTTTCATTAGGAAAACCGGCTGGTGTAGATAGTGTAAATGCCAGAGTTATTCAAGATTGTTTTCATGTCACTGGTCGCATTTTACGGGACCTTATTAATGACTCAAGTAACAATTCAAATTCAAATTGGTTTTATTCATGTTTTATGGTAGTTTTATCAAAGCATCATGGAGATCATATGGTTTTATCAGGGCATTTCCAAAGTTTTTTGGGAGATTAAAAACAATAAATTATAAGCTGCAATTAGGACTAAGAACAACAATTATGCATAGACACTTCTTATTTCAACGGTTACATTTTCTTTGTTTATGATGTGCCTTCTTCACACTGATTTTATGGCTGGCCATCTTACGAAAGATTTGTTTACCTTGAGCAATTCAATCAAGTTTTATTCAAGCGTAACTCATCTTTTTCAAGAATAGAACAAATAAAGATGAATGTATTGCGCTCCTTAAAAAATCTGGTTAGTCTTGTGCAAGAAATATAAGTTTTATTTGCCATAAAACGGTAGTTTTAGATAAAACCATTGAAAAAATGGCGAGCGTGGCGATTCTGGATTCCCTCATAATGGTAGCCATTTTCATAAGTATGCAACAAAACTTTCGTTTTTCCAATGCTACGAACAAACAATGCTGTTCAAAATACATTTTGAAACTTAAAAAGGAATTGTAGACACAATTTATTCAAGATCTAACAATTTATCAGCCTTGTCACCTAATTATTATATTTTCAACTATTTTTTATTTTTTTAAATAAGTCAATGTTCTAGCAATAATTTAGTGGCGCATTAAAATTGTCGGACTTTCATGTTATAAAACACCAATAAACTGAATGTCGCATGACAAATTTATGAATTGCTGGCAAAAAACAGATGCATTTATGGTCAATTTTAAACCTGATTTACATACGTATCAACTTTGGGAAAGAAATATCATATGAATATCGATATTTTTTTCTATAGTTGCTTCCACTTAACTTTTAACGAAAAAAAGTCCCCATTCAACAAAACGAATCAAAAAATGGAATCTTCGTAACATATTTGTGACGGACTGGAAGTGTTTTTAAAGAGGATATCATAAAACTTGTGGTCGTTTTTTCATAGTTTTAAGCATGTCTTGAATGTCAACCGACAAAACTATAAAGTTTTAAGCGAACCTTGGGAACCTCCTGTAGTATAGGCCTTTTGGAACTTATGAGGGTTTTACGGCTGTTTAATCGATGTTATGTAGAATATCTAGTTTTATGCGTGGTTTTATCAAATGAGTCTTGTAAACTACTTCAAGTGTACCTAAAAATTGAATTTGTTATTTGGGGAATAATTACAAATTGGGCACGTGCCAGAAGTGTTGATAGAATCGTTGGTTATTCCGATTCAAAACGTTGCTGGCCGAAGAGTTTCGTCCTATCAACATGCTGCACACATTTGAGAAAATGTTAGAACTTGTTGTGAAAGGCCAGTCGCTAGAGTTTTAAATAGTAATTCTTTGTTGATACCGGTTACCGGAAAGGCCAATATTGTGAAACCGCGATGAATTTAGTATTAGCAAAATGGAAAGATTACTTAGAAAATGAAGATACAATTGTTGCTGTTTTTTTGGATGCTAAACGAAATTTGAAACAATTTCTAGGCCCTTGTTGTTGAAAATAATAAAGCGCTTTGGAATAACGAGTACTGCATACAGATGGTTTAAAAGCTATTTGTCTGATAGAACTTAACGGCCTGTTTTTATTGGTTCTTATTCCAGTCCCGTGGGGAATGATCTTGGAGTGCCCCAGGGAAGTGTATTAGGGCCCCTTTTGTGTATTAGGGTAAGGGGATGTAATGTTAGCCTAGCTCCTTCATTCGGCCTATGTACCAAATGTGGCATTAATTTAGCGATAATTAACAAAATCACGTTGCTATTAGGATGATAGATGTTATTCGAAGCAATTGAGACAATATTAATCAACTTATAGTTTTTCACTTCCGCGTAATTTTCGATTTCTTGAACTTTTGGGGCATCATGATTTCACTGGTTAAGCTGAACAGATGATCTACACGATCTTCAAGTGATCTAAATTTGGCTTAATTAAATCGATAACGCAAGTTATGCCACCTGGATGTACAGAAAATAGTATCACGTTACAAACTTACTGTTCCCATTGCTAAAATAACAATGATTTTACCAGAAAATCATAGACCCAATGTTAGGGACATATTTTTTTGTATGTTCCCAACTATGGCCTGGTGTATCAATAACGTAGTAAAAAGGATGTTATTGGTCAAATTTCAAGTGGAAATGCATGTGTTTGTGGTTGTTTATATTCAAGTGGCTCATCTAAACACAAACCGAAGGAACTAAGCCGTTGTATAGTGAATTATAATGTTTTCATTATTGAATGGCTAGTAAATCATATATGAACATCACTTATGTGTTTCAAAGCAGTTTTAATTTAGTTTGTTTTGTGAAATTTTGTGTTAAGTAAAGCGAATACAGCTGGCAAAGCCTTAATTCATAGCATAAGAAGAAAAAACCGTACAGAGACTGCATTTAGTGATAAATCCATTGAATGGGACGAAGTTGCATCCATAAATAGACCCAATTTGGTGCCTATAGACTGACATTAAATCCATATCTCTTGAAAGTTTCTGACTTTATAAAAAGAGTTGTGTAACATTTCGTGATACAAACTACCAAATGTCTTATCAAACATATCTTAGCAAGTGTAGAACTAGTTAAACCTTGCCTTCAGCTTGAAAACTTTAAGAGTTATAATCAAAAATGTAATCGATGGTTGCATAATGGGCTGAGTCAAGGGACACATACCCTATGTATAAAAATGTCATGCAACGTGTTTTACGATTTTGTGACATCAATCTGTTTGCACATGACACAGTGTTATTCATTGCAGCTAAGGATTTTAATGAAGCCGTTTCCCATTTGAACGGGGATTTGTGTTTTCGAAGTAGATGGTTGAAATGTAAGTAAAATAATTTATTACCATAAACACAGATTCACAGAATTCACAGATTCGAATAAATGAGGATGTCTCAGTAGTGATTGATGATGAAGAAATTGATCGCGCTCGGGAGAATAAATATCACAAGCTTAAGTTCAACGCGCTTACAAGCTTAAGTTCATATGCTTGAGAAGATACCATGAAATAGTGGTGGGTTGTCTGGCTGATTGTCGGGGAATTTCTTGCCAATTCTGTTGTAGTTGAAAGTAAAAGTTTGGATTTTTTCGGTTTGGAAATTTTCTCGATTTCATTGGTTGGGGATATCCTTGATCAGCTCAAAACCAAGCTGGCGGCTCCATAAGTGTTGGAACCGCGTTGGCTCTGTAGCGGGCAGGATCGGATATTGGGTTGTCTTATGATAATGAACTTATACGAGATTCTGTGATTTGAATTGTAATAGAATTTCATGATCGCTGGGAATGCTTGCGAACATTTGTGGTTGACATCAATAGCTTTTCACAATTATATCGCTGTAAACCAAATGAACAGTTTTTAAAAAAGTTTACCTCTGTAGATGAAATCTGTTTTTTTTTGCAAAACTGTTTGATTTACCTTTAAATAAATTACCTAATAGATAAATCGTCTCGCACAAACCTTTGTAGGGTTAAGTGGTGGAACCATCATTATCGTTATCATCATCATCATCATCATCATCATCATCATCATCATCATCATCATCATCATCATCATCAAGAGAAGCGTCGAAAGACTAAGGGACTGTTCATAAACCACGTAGACCGAAATTTGACACTTTCAAACCCCCCATCGTAGACTTTCGTAGACTTTTTCCAAAAAGCAGTTTTCCAAAGCCAATTTACATCTTCCCAGACCTCTTTTTGTATTTTTTACTTTGTTCCACATGCGCTAAAACCCTCTACTAAATGTTTGTCAAATGGGAGCAAATTAACTACACACTTAGAAATTATGAATTTTACACGAGACCTAATCCATGTTTGTAAATAGTCCGGGAACGTAAAGTCAGGGAATGTAATAGTCGGGGAACGTAAAGAAAGATTTCGTGTAAAATTATGTCTCCTGAAACTGAAACATACGCAATTCGACAAAAGATGTGTTCGGTTGAATTTATTTTCTCATCTCTTTCAACACATTCTTATGCGCTAAAGGATGCTTGCATGTTTCGGTCTCAGGGACAGAAATTTACACGAGATTTTGGAAGTGTGATCAAATATCATCTTATTCACGTATAAATAAAAATACTCAACGGCCTAGTAGCAAACTTGTTGCAAATAAGTCAAAGTAACTGCAATGTAACTCAATTAAGGCACAATCAAGTTTCTGCAACCAATTATGACAGAGATGTGTTGCTTGGGTGGTTAACATCATAAACTTACTATTGAGTTGGTACCATGCATTCGATCTTTCGATGTTGTGAAAAACGAATAGAGAAATACAACCAACACGTTCAAATTACTGTCTCTTGTTATCCCTTTTTACTCTCGAAAAGATAATTAGAGACAGTAATTTTAGCGTGCAGTATTAAACCCCGTTCACATTGCAACCTACATTACGATCTTGATATAAAATGCCACGCAAATTATTTTTGGTGAAAACTAAAGCCTGTCAAGGTTTAGTTTGGTAACTTTTATTTCTGTGTAGATTTTGAATTATTTCATACGGATCGCTAAAATGTTTCACTCATGTGTCAACTGAAACTCTCCACTTTATTTTGTGGTACAACATGTTTACATTCAATAAAATGGCGTCAAATCAAGTGAACACGCATGTTTTACGGAACTGAAATTCCCAAAAGTACCGTGTTATGTGTTTGCAAATCATTTGGCCAGCACTTGACTGTGGATCGGAAGCTTGCCCCGATCAATGGACAAGAAGGTGATAGCCATTATTGAGAAAAATCCCAATATTTCTGAGCGACATGTGGCGGGGATGTCAAATTCATACGTACAAAAAGTGAAGCAGGGGCAAGGACTGAAGCCATAAAAAGTTAAACAGGTGCCACAGCTTGATAACATGCAAAATGTCACTCCAAAAAGTCGTGCTAAGGTGCTTGACAACAATTTTTTGCAAACATTTTCTTGTATCAAAATGGACAACAAAACATACGTACTTGAAGACTTTAAATAGCTTCAATGTCTAGCGTTTTATAACACAGTGCAAAGGAACGCCGTTGCCAAGTATTTTCGGACAAAGAATGTGTCCAAATTCTCGGAGATGTATTTGATTTGGCAGGCCATAAATAGTTGTGGTTGAAAATCTAAAAGTTTCGTCTTTATCGAAACTATCAATAAGGATGTGTACGAGAAAAAATGTCTGCAAAAGCGGTTGCTATTGTTCATCAGAAACCACGACTCTCCAGTCTTTTTTTTGTCACTATGCGAAATCCGTCCTGGAATAGAATGAAGAACAAGAGGACAAATACGTGCAAAAATCAGCCAATCCACCAAACTGTCCAGAACTTCATCCAATAGAGAAGTACTGGGCTCTAGTTAAGCGGAAACTCTTCGAAACTAAGACGAAAGCAAATGGAACCGATGATTTCAAGAGAAGATGGAGAATCGTCACGGCGGGCGTTACTGAGGATACCTGATCGCGGGTGTACCACAGGAAGTTCGAGAATTTAACAGAAAGAAGGATTAACATCTTAATCAACTTTTTCTAATATAGATATGAATCTATTGCTATGAAATAAACAGTCGGTGTTTTTGAATAATGTGTAAATTTTGTTTTGCTACTATTATTATGGTGACCGAAATTTAACGTACACAACCTTTAGATGTTTAGATGCTAATATGTAGATAGTCTATATCACGTAATATAGGTTGTAGTGTGAACGGGATGTTATGCTCAATTATTTAATTAGCCATATTATACTGATTTGATGTATTGCTTCAATTTTTACAAAGTTCAGGGCTCGAAACTGTGTGCAGTGCATCTCTGAGCAAACTTCTTGAAACTGGACCATGTTAGCATTTAAGCTCAATCGAGCACTAAGATAATCAAGACTCATAGAATAAATAAATTAAATTAGAACGCTACCAGTAAAATCCAAAATTTGTACGTTTATTCGTATCATTAATATGTTGAAAATAAACATAATATGATTTCAATTTCAAACATCGATGTGACTTCCCATGTAGCACACTAAGACCTTTTTTAGTTGTAGTGACTTGATTATGACTTAACAAGTCATATTTATAATATCTCAACCGAATGGCAACAAGTGTGCTACTAGGGTGGGTTTTAAACATAGAATATGTTAGAAAGAAAGCAATTTTATGTTTGCGGACAAAATTAACTTATTTTATGTTTGAATTTACCTGTAATATGTTTGTTATGACGGTATTTTTCTTTGCGTGGAGGGTATGAATATCCGTTTTGTAGGGAAAAAAAGGTCTACGTAGACTTTTGATATATCCCCCCCTCCCCCATCGTAGACAAACGTAGACTTTTTCGAACCCCCCCCCCCCTAACTGTTTACGTGGTTTATGAACAGCCCCTAAGTGATGTGAGTGGTAAGACATCACTATCAATGACAAAAACCTGCAGTAAACTATGATTGGGTTCCAAATAAACATTAACTGTTTCATCTCTCATTGTAGTCACTCAAACACCTCTTTTGGTGTTTTACGTAACTTGTCCGGGAGTGAGACTTGAACTCGTGACTTTGGCGTGAAAGGTACCCATACTCCAAACTTCTAAGAGATCAGCTTACCAGGGCATCTTTTTATTTCTATCACTTTTAATCACACTGCAGTTATACCGCCGACAGACGTTTGACTTCATCTCATTTATCTGTGTAAAAACATGGCGTCCTTAAGATATGGGTAGCAATAATCTAACAGATGGCGCCAAAATTTTGTTTTGATTGGTAAGGGAAAAATTGGTAACCAGTCAAACTGTCAGATTTAATGAAGCAATAAGTTGGCTAGGCAGCACTACTGTGTGAGATGGAATTTTAGACAACAAATTTGCATTCTTTTGTTCGAGTTTGAACGTCTGTCTGCGGCTAAACTTTAACTAGGTCAACTTAAGACAGTGGAAAATTCTTCGTTTTATTTAAGATTTCAAACATTTTAGTTTACCGTCGGCATCCTTTTGTTCCCATCACTGTAAATGCCAGAGTCCTAAAGTAACTGAAAGTGTGTCAATATAAAAATGGTAACTTAAAAACATTGAACGAACAGTTTGTATAGAACACGTCCTTTATAGGAATTTATACATCATCGTTTACCGGAATTTCCATCAGAGCTGGGCATATTTCTATTTCCATTACTATAAATGCCAAAAACTTGTAGTAAGCTATTTATGAGTGGGTGAAAATAATCATCCTAAACCAGAAACAACAGTTGAAAAATGTTACATTCCATTTGAGAATTAGCTTACAAGAGCGGACAAACCATGATAATAAATTCTCTTTCAAAAAATCATTTTATAACACAAACTTTGAGTAACCAATTTGTTTTGTATTATGTAGAGGAAAGGCTTGTAAGATGGAACAGCGCAATTTTTGACATTCACAGCGGCAACACTATCGCGCTGTCAAGTGTTAACCTCACTTTTTTACTATTCTTCAATTTTAATTTGCTTTTGGAGCGAATACACTCATTCGATTCAGCTCTTCCAGGTTTCATTGTTCGAAAGTGTTGGCATAATTAAAATAGAAATTATTTGTTGTGCTTAATAAGTGGAAATTTCCCATCGATATCAAAAGGGAAACATTTGTGTTGGCTAGCATTTTTGGTGTATTTTTATGATCTAATGGTATTTCCCAACAAATCGTAAAGTGAAACAACTTTTTTAAGGTTTTGTCTTTATGGCGTCATGTTTGTAAGGTGGTGCACTGTTGGGCTTGTAAGATGCAACACATTTTTTTCGTTTTAAAAGATATTAACGATATTTTTTATGACTGGAGATGCCATGCAATCAACAATAAAGTGTATATAGAATAATTTGGTGGATCTCGCATCTTTTTAGAAATTTGATATGGCCTCCCGTCATTCGAGAAAAACTAAGCGTGGTGTCATCAAATAATATGTTCTTTGGGCAAAGTTATAGCCTTTTAGTTCCTCTTTTGAAAGATGTCTTTGGATCCACGAAAAATAAAAATTATACATGTTACGAGCAAAAAACGGATCGTGTTCCATCTTTCAAGCCTTTCCTCTACTAGCAACAAGAGACTTAGAGCTTCACATCAAACACAAACTTATCATAATTCAAGTTTTTTATATCATGGAAGAAAATCGATTTTTATGAGAACACACCAAAACTCGGATAAACCACCATCAAATACCCAAGTATTGTTTTCCAGGCACAGAGTTGAAAATTTTAACAAATCAGAACAAACTCACCAAACATTTCGAAAATCTGAAGGTTTAAGAATGAACCAGCTAAGTTAAAGAACCAGCTTTGGAAGAAAGCTTTGGTGCTAATCATGAATAAACCATCACAAATGTTCAAATTAAGGTTCCCAGGTAAACAAGTCAAATTGTTTTGGCTTTTGTTTGCTTTTATTAATTTAATTGTTGAGTTTTGTTTGTGAGAATACAAAAAAAAATGCAAAAGTCAACCGGGAATATATCGTATACTATCTTAAGTTATTTTGAGAGTCGAAGTGACGTTTATCTTTTAGTAAAGTGAGACTTCCAGTGACGTTACTCTTCTGAGCAAATCAACTTCATTTCGACTCTCGGAATGAACCCTATACAAACTGACAAGACAGTTTTGCATAACTTTATTTTCTTTAGCATGCCTTGCAAAATAGAACTTTACGAAAAAAATTGCCATTATAGATCCAAATCGACCGAACATGTGCCAACGTTGTATATAAGCCTCACAATTTTTCAACAATTTCCCTCTTTTTAATTATCCCTTCTTTTACGTTACTCAAACACTGCATTTTCAAATCAAACAGTGCAGTGTCACTGGTTTGACAAGACGCCACTGATTCAAAGGCATTGTCTCTATCCTTTTGTAATGAATAAAAGTTACATTTTAAATACCTATTAGGTATGGTGGAAACATCGGGTCTTACTCCCATCAATCATTTCATTGCTTTTCCTCTTCTTTAGCTTATCCAAACGTAATTTTTAGTGCATCCAAAATTTAATTTAATATAAAAACAGCACTGCGAATGGGTATTTGACATATTTCACGATTTGTCCCATATTGAGGGATTTTTGTAATGACTGGAATTTTTGACTCTGATTGCAATTGATATCGATAGTCATTGCAATAAACACAAGGCGAGTTTTATAGTTGATGAACATAGTTCAGCTGGTTGAGCAATTCTAGTTCTAAAAACTACTCCTTTCAACTGATAAACGCCTCAATGTGCCGTAATTCAAATCGACAGCAGACGCAATCGTGCACTCACTTTCTGATAAGTTAACCTTTCACATTCAGTATACGATCTTGCACTCCGTCGAAGAATACAGCTTCTGCAATAGTGTGCTCTTGACTTTCATAGTGACGCACGGTCTTCTTTTTTCATTTCATTTTCCTTGTATCGTTAAGGATGAAAAATATGACATTTTCACATCCGCCCAGTTTGAAGTTTCCCACCCTCCCGTATACCGTTGGGACAAGGTATGGCGAGAAAATGTCGCTTCCCGGTGAACTTTTCCACTGGCTCTGGCTGCCGTGCTAACGAAGAAGGATGATGTAACAAGACATTTTGCTTCATTTTGCCTGTCACCGTGATTTAGCCTTGTTACCAGCAAGTAACATGCGAGGTCGAAAGGATGACGTCCACCTGGAGATAGAGTTACTTTCTAGAGGTACTTGAACACAGTGGGTATGAAATATGTATCTCCGCCGTGTGCTTATGCTCAGCCAAGCCTAGGGCAAGCATGTACATGTGGCTGGGGAAGATTTAAGTTGTTTTGTTTTGTTCTTTGTGATTTGCAGATTCCAAAATTCCTGAAAGTGATGTTTAGATATCAAATGCAATTAGACTGACTTGTAAATTATATACAATCAAAAAGCAAGAAATGAATCTAGGCGTACATTTATTCAAAATATTCATGCAAAGAAATCTAAAGAATTTTTGAATTCCCTTGTTCTATATGAAGATCTGAACTATTGCAATCAATTTGATATTTTTTTTTTTAGACAGCTTCGAGTGCGTTATAATGATGATAGAAGATATTAACAGATTTTGATTGACGAAGTTGCATTCCTTCCAGTGATATAATAGGATAAAGGGATGTAACGTTAGCCTAGCTCCTTCATTCGGCCTACGTACCAGATATGTCATGATTTCAGCGATAATCAACAAAACTATGTTCTTATCAACATGACCGATTTAATTTGAAGCAATACAGACATTGTAAATCAATTTACTGTTGTTTACTTCAGTGTAATTAACGATTTTCTCAGCATTTTCGACATCATGATTTCACTTGTTAAGCTGAACAGATTATTTTCATTATCGAAGGGCTTAAAAATCATATGTGGAAATCTTTGAAGTATTCCAAAGCAGTTTAAGTTTAGTTTGTTTTGTGAAAATTTATGTTGAGTAAAACGATTAAAGCTGGAAATGCTTTAAATCATAAAATCAGTTGAAAAAACCACACGAAGACTGCATTTAATAAAAAATCGACCGAATGGGACGAAGGTGCATTCACGAATAGACCCAATTTGATGCTAATATACCGACATTACATCCATAGCCCTTGGAAGTTTCTGACTTTATAAAATAAGTTGTATAGTTTTTCATGATACATGCTACCAAATATCTGATTTATTTTATTTTTTTTTACATTTTAAATTCAATCGACAATTGATGTCACAATGAACAAAACTTAATCGTAACGATTAGCGGTACGGAAAAGGTTTAGAAGTCTTTGGCGAAACATGTCAATGGAAATATTGAAGTCAAAGAACCCAAAATAGTCGTTAAACCGCTGATAAAATGAACGAATAGGCTCATGCAAAGCGTAATTGCTGCTCCGTGATTCCAAAAGCAGAAAATCACATTGTCGAAGTGGTCGCTTGAGTGCGTACAAATTCATCTGTGTCAGCAAAGCCGGGCAGTCGATTTCTCCTGATAGTAGTTTCTCTGCGAACGTTGCTTGTGCAATTGATCGTCTTACCTCCAGTGGTTCGATCAGTAGAAGACGGCACCGCTCCTCGTAGGTGGCAGGACTCTTGGATCACTCTAACCAAAAAATGTCACAGTTCTTTTTTGAACTTCTTCAATTCGGGCAATCCTAATGACATCGAAAGTGCTCCAGACGATCGCATTTGTTTCTTATATTGACCTTACAAGTGAGCAATAGAGGGTCTTGAGATACATTGTTTCACAGAATTCGTCAGCATTTTTGAACATAAAGCGCAGTTGACGGTTGGCTCTGTCACCGTTATACAGGTATACCTCGATAGTACGTACATCATCTGTCTCACTTCAAATCGCAATGCCATAAAAACTACTGATTGTATCTAAAATCCACTATAACTCAAAAAAGAGCAAACTTCTACTCTTGGTTGCATTAGATTTCAGATACAATCAGTAGTTTTTATGGAATTTCGGTTTGAAGCGAGAAAGCTCATGTACGTACTATCGAAGTATGCCTGTACTGCATTCGGAAGTTGAGTCCGGTATCAAGGATACCACCGAGATCCGTAAGATGCTGTAATCGAGTAAGGCAACTTCCCGATAATATATAGTCAAATATGATTGGCTGGTGTTTGCAGTGATACGAAATAGCGTTGCATTTTTCAACGCTGAGGTTTAGGAAGTTTCTTGTGCAAAGATATACAACATGTCTTGCAGATCCAAGCAATCTGAGAGGCATTTTATTATTTTGTAAATTATCGCGTCGTCAGCGAAAAAGAAGCGGCATCCCGATGGTATCAGCAACGCAACATCATTCAAGAAAATTGAGAACAGCAGCGGGCCAAGGTTACTACCTTGCGGGACTCCCGACTTGTTCAAGAATGATTCCGATTCAGAAGAGCCGAACTTGACCCGCACAGAACGGTCCATCAAATAGGATCTGAACTAATCCACACTCCTAGATGAGACACCGAGTTTCTCCAGTTTAGCCAGAAGGATTTCGTGATCCACTGAGTCGAATGCAGCTTTCAAGTCCATAAATGCAGCATCAACTTGCCATCCTGAATCCATGCTTCGCAGGCACGTAGAGGTAAATTGTACAAAGTTCGTGGATACGGATTGTTACGGGTAAAAACCGTGTTGCCATGTATCGATAAACTGTTTACAACATGCAAACAGGGAGTCGTTCACAATTATCTCGAATAACTTAGAGCATGCGCACAAGGAGGTAATTCCACGGTAATTTGCAACATCCCTTTTAATTCCTTTATTGTGAATTGTAAACAAGTAAGAAAATTTCCATCGTGTGGGAAACTGACTTTGCTGAACCGAAAGATTGAACAGCGTTGCAAGCGGGAAGCTTAAAATATCTGCACAATATTTCAGAACTGATGATGGAATTCCTTCATGACCGGTGGCGTACAATAGTTTTAATTTACGCGTTGCGGCGTGCAGCATGTGCGGTGTGAAATGAGGAAGATCGAAGTTTGGTTAAAGTCTCCAAACAGAAAAGCGGGAGACTGGGGTCGAGACTCAGTCGAGACCAATCGATTCCTCAAGCTCACATATGATCGAGCAGGCGTTTTTTAGTTCAGGAGGTAGGTAAACTACTCCGACAATGAATATGTTATGTGGGATTTCGACTATAACCCACAGCTGTTATTAAACCTGTCTAAGCAAGTGTATACCTAGCTAAATATCACTATATTATGTCTACAGGCCGAATGAAGGAGCTAGGCTAACATTACATCCCGTTACCCTATAATGTATTTTAACAGACGCATAAAATTTCCCCTCGACGAAAAACCTTGCGATCTTTAATATAATAGATTAGATTCAGGCGTTATCTAGCTAAAATTAAGAAAACATATTCCATACACTTATGCCAAACCTAGCAGTCAGTTTATAGGGTGTCCTAGAACGTCTAAGCACGATTTTGAAGATTTTGTCTACTTGGGCTCTCGCGCTAGGTATCGAATTCTCTACGGAGAAAACTGATTTGGTAATTTTTTCTACGAAACAAAACCCAGCACAACCGAAGCTTCAAATTTGGGATAAGCCGATGTCGTATTCTATGTCATTTGAATATCTTGGAGTCTGTTTCGATTCAAAGTTCACCTAGAGCAAATAGCTGCTGAATGGGAAAATTTTTTCCTCGTCATTTTGTCTCGTATTATTTTTAATTTAATATAAGATTTAACAAAGTGTATAGTCAATTGGTTTACTTAACGCTCTCTTTTAGTGGAAACCTGCAAGAAACGGAAGTCGGACGATTCCATTTCGTCTCGTTTTGATTAAAACCAGGAAATGCATCGCGGATAGAGGAGCGACTGTGGTAGTGTGGAGTAAACGTTACTCGTGCATTCGTCAGCTGGTGGAGATGATGTGTATTGTTCGTTGCTGGTTGCCGTTTGGACTTCTTGATCGGATACGGGATCAGATGGAATTAAGCTAAGTACTTCTAATATTATTGATACCAAAATAGCGATAGTTCCCGTAGCGAATGTTGTGTAGTGGAGATAATTCTTTAATCGCACATACATTTATTGTGGGCTTCAAATGGTGTGTTTACAACCGGGAAGCAGGCTGCGACCTTGTCTCCGGTCTTCAAAAGTTCCAATAAGCAAGGTGGTGACGAGGGAGGGAGGGGAGAGGAGGCGACTGAGGATCGCGTTGTTGTGTGTTGTGTGTTTTCTGTTCTAATTTGATTGATGGTTTCGGTGGGCCTTGGAGTCACCTTTGCGTTCCGAAACCGTTTTGCTTGGGAGCATGTAGATCGATTAGGGACTCAATTGGGTTTTTGGGCATTTCAGCATGAACATGTGGATTGCACTTCTGAATTCCGGTTACTGTTTTCGTGGAGGATTGACATGCGACTGCGGGCAGTATGAGATTGTATTTAAATAAATTTGTTCGGTGGTATCGTGATTGTATAGGCCGTTTGTTTCAGGAGTCATCGGGCCGGGATCTTCGATCGCTTATACTGCGGACTTTGGAGTGTGACTGGAGGATTGTAGGGAAGGGGTTTAAAAGAGCAACAAAGCTTCAGATGGGAACATCTTTTGCGTCTTTTGATGAAGGTTTTGTCTATGATGAAGCATACCTGATTTTTTATTTCAGTGGCAACCCAGTAGATGTTGGATTTATTTTGTACAAACATATGTTATATTTTAGAAAAAAAATGTATATTATTTATTATTTCATTATAACATCGTATTATTTTCATCATAGTCATTGTATATAACTTGTAATCATATTGAATTTTCTGGATTCACAACTTTTATATGCATTTAAGCGTGTTTTCGTTTAACATATTTATATATTCTTGATGAGAGATATTTTTGTATGAATACATACAGGTTTTCACATACATAAATTCATGTTTAGGTTGAGGAAGCCAGCATCAATTGTAGTAATCGTCGCGAGCTCGGGACGGTTCTGTTTCTGTCTCATTTGTTGCATGGTGTAGCATACATTTTAGATACACTATTCTTTATATTAAATTTCAGGTTGTTCATGGAGTTTCCAAGTTTCGTAAATTAAAATAAAAATTGTGGCTATGATACATTGTCTAAGCTTTTAGGTTCAAAATAGATGCGCAAATCCTTCTACAATTGCAGCAGGACAGCAATTTTCAGACTTGTGTAATAATTATTTTCATTTAACATTATAATATACCTTTTCTTATATTGTATCAAACATATCATATTGATTTTCCATTTTCAACATTATCATTACCATATTCTTCTTTCATTATTTGAATTTTCATTATTATTTGAATATTATTTTATTATTCTTACCTCGTAGCGTATGGTACGGTATGTCCACGCATCCTTCTTCCCCTGTAGATTCTTAAAATGCGGTGTGGTTCAAATCTATTCATTTGAACTCAACTCATTTTACAGAATCATCTTTTGCGGTAAATGCAACGCAGTAGGCCTGGCCGCTTTGACGCATGTATCATGTTTTTGATATGCTGCAAGCATCAATATTGACAAAAAAAATAATTGGGCGTTATCTAACCCAATTATTTCCAGGATGCTTTCTCGTACTGGCTGCGTTTGTATTAGATTATATTAGATTAGATTAGATTAGATTAGAGCATGAGTAGCTGAAAAATCGTTTCTTTTTCAGTGAATCCTTGATGCCGATAATTATTTTTCACTTACTTTTCGACACCAGAAAATGTACCAGTCTTCATGCTTGTTTTATTCTGACATTATAATTCGATAAAGATGGTCCATGACAGTACCAGTGTGCACCGGCTTGGCCTTAGTTTCGGTTTTTGCTTCTCGTATTCGATCTAGGTAGCATGTTTTCAGTGAAAAATGTGACATGAAAAAATATTTTCGTTGAATTTTGGAGAGAGATATATTCGCATATGCAAGAGAGAGGATAATGAATTATCGGCGAAAAAGGAGAGATGAAAACATGTGAACGGTTCGCTACTCATCGACAACCTGCTTGAAAGAGAGCATGGTTTTCACCCAGCTGAGTGAGAATTTCGATCTCTGAGCTTAAAGGATCATATATGACCACAAAAGAAAAATGGCTGTATAAAATTATCTGAGAAATATATACAAATTGATACATAATAACATAATTGACGACCTAGAACATCCTGAATACGAAGAAGTTCAGAAAGAAAAACTAAGTGCCTTATTAGTAGTATTTAACGTTGTTTAAGAATATGACACATATGCATACATATTATTGAGTTTTTGGTGATAGACGTAAAGTATTTTTATCTTTTTGGGATTTTCTATGTAATCCCAAATGCACATGATTTTAGAAGATCTACAGTTGTAGCAGTAGCTTTTAGATCTATTTAAAATTATGATATGTATTCAAACAAATTGAATTAAGTTGTTTGAGAAGGAAATAATTTCGCATCACCATGAGGCTCTAGGAGTGGACAGCATTTTTTTTGCTAGAACAAAGTTGCGAAAAGAAGGAATTGATAGTTCCGTTTGCGCACGGCAGGCTGTGAATAATGAATAGAAGTATAATAGTTTTTGAAATTGAGTGGTGGGCATTGTGAGAATCATCATATTTTAGTTGCCGGAATAATTCTCCTGTTTGGTTAAAATTTCTGTTTTGTTTGTATGAGACCCTTCCCTACATCCGAAGATAGGAGGAGTCTCGAACCACCATAGAAAAAATCTTGCTTCTAAAAACCCCTACATGCCAAATTTGGTTCTAGTTGCTTGATTAGTTTTCGAGTTATGCACAAATTTGTGTTTCATTTGTATGAGAGCCCCCCTTCCAGACGCGGAAGGAGCTTCAAACCATCAGAAGAACCTTCTCTGACCTCAAAAAGCCCTGCAAATTCGTGTTTCATTTCTATAAGAACCCCCCACCCTCCGCTTCCAAAGAGGAGAGGGGTCTCTTACCACCGTGGAAACATTCCTTGCCTTCCTCTACATGCCAAATTTGGTTCCATTTGTTTGATTAGTTCTCGAACTATGCAAAAAAAGAACTTATTCATCTGTTTGAGCCATCAGTTCCTGATAAGAAGAAACAAAGAAACACTTCTTGTCTCCAAAAACCCCCAGTTGTCAAATTTGATTCCAGGCGCTTGATAAGTTCTCGAGTTATGCACAAACTTGTGTTTCATTTGTATAAGAGCCCCCCCCCACCTTCCTTTAAGATGAAAGAGGAGTCTCGAACCATCATAGGAAACTTTCTCGCGGTCCCCAAACCCCGGAAAACATATTTTAGGCCCCCTATTATTTATTTTGTTTGTAAATGACGTTTCCTTTATTCTTGAAAACATTAAATTTCTTGTTTATGCTGATGACATGAAATTATTTTTAGAAATAAGAAATTAAGAAGATATCATAACATTCCAGCAAGAAATAAACGTTTTCTATGTCTGGTGTAACAAAAGTATTTTACAGCTAAACGTAAAAAAATGTAATTCGATAACTTTTAGTAGGAAACGAAGCACCCTAGACGTAACTTTTAATTATTTCGGGAATCAGCCAGTTGAAAAGTGTAAAAGAGTAAGGGACTTTGGAGTTATCTTGGATTCCAAACTTACAATCATTGAACATTAAAATACTATCACCAACAGATCAAATAATATGCTTGGATTAAAATGTTTCTGTTATAATTTTCATGCCCTTACACAATAAAGGGCGATACGGTCAAAATTTGGTCAATATCAACTTGACGTATTTCTTTCAATTTTGCATTTAAAAAACCTGAACACCCCTCATTTTGAAGGTATGTGTGTGTTGAATGTTGCTCCTATTTTGATTTTGGAATTCACTCTTCAGTTGTCAAAATGCCGTCCAAGCAAGAAGAGCAGCGTATTAAAATTTTGCTCGCGCATCGCGAAAATCCGAGCTACTCGCACGCAAAGTTGGCAAAATCGCTAAAAGTTGCCAAATCAACCGTTACAAATGTAATTAAAGTGTTTGGGGAACGTTTGTCGACAGCCAGGAAGTCTGGATCGGGGGAAATCGAAAACCGGAAGCCGCTGAGATCGACAAAGAGAGTTTCCGGTAGTTTCAAGCGAAACCCTAACCTATCTCTCCGAGATGCCGCAAATAAGCTGGGTGTATCGTCTTCAACCGTGCATCGAGCCAAAAAACGAGCCGGACTATCGACTTACAAGAAGGTAGTGACTTCAAATCGCGATGATAAACAAAATACGACGGCCAAAGCGCGATCCCGGAGGCTGTACACGACGATGCTGACGAAGTTTGACTGCGTGGTAATGGACGACGAAACCTACGTCAAAGCCGACTACAAGCAGCTTCCGGGACAGGAGTTTTATACGGCAAAAGGAAGGGAAAGGTAGCAGATATTTTCAAGCACACGAAACTGTCAAAGTTCGCAAAGAAATATCTGGTTTGGCAAGCCATCTGTACCTGTGGCTTGAAAAGCAGCATTTTCATAGCTTCCGGGACTGTCAACCAAGAAATTTACGTGAAAGAGTGTTTGAATAAACGTCTGCTGCCTTTCCTGAAGAAACACGGTTGTTCCGTACTGTTTTGGCCGGATTTGGCATCTTGCCATTACGGTAAAAAGGCCATGGAGTGGTACGCCGCCAACAACGTGCAGGTGGTTCCCAAGCGACAAGAACCCTCCCAACACGCCAGAGCTCCGCCCAATTGAGAAATACTGGGCTATTGTCAAGCGGAACCTAAAGAAGACCAAAAAAACTGCTAAGGACGAGCAGCAGTTCAAGGCAAACTGGCTTTCTGCGGCGAAGAAGGTGGACAAGGTGGCTGTACAAAATCTGATGGCAGGGGTCAAGCGTAAGGCCCGGCAATTCGGATTTGGAAAAGCGGAAGCCTCAACTGAATATTTTTCCTGAATTTTATACTAATTGAACTTGAAAAAGAAATTTAATTTGATTTTTTAAATAAACGATTTCACCGATTTACACACGATTTTCCCTTGACCAAATTTTGACCGTATCACCCTTTAAAAACATTGTACATTGCATATGTGAGATCAATACTGGAATATTGTAGCGTAGTTTGTTCACCCTTTTCAGTCATACAAGAAGAACGAAAGGAATCGGTACAGAAGCAGTTTTTACTATTTGCCCTTCGTAAATTAGGTTGGACAAGGTTACCTCTTCCATCTTATGAAGCACATTGTATGCTAGTTAGCATCCAATCCCTAAAGGAGCGCCGTGAATTTGCATTGGTATCAAACGTCAATGATATTGTTGCGCAATGCGTTGTCCAGTAGAACTTTTAGCAAAACTTAATATTTACATTCCGTCCCGGCAATTACGAAATAGAAATATATTTACTACAAGTCATCATCACACAAATTACGCCAAATGTGTACCTCTTAATCAGATGATGGCAACGTACAATAAGCACGGAAAAAATGTTGACTTCACTATGACCAAAACAAAATTGAAGCAATACTTCAATGCAATTAGATAACCTAAACATTAAAAATATAAAACTCATATGTTAGTTTTTTTAAGGCATATATAGTATTTAAGAAGTGTAACATAAAATTGTAAATATCATTGTTACAAAACGGTCTACTACTGATTGACGACAAATAAAATAACAAGAACATTATAAAGCAATAATACATGTTCTGGGTCATCCAAACAAACATTGAGATCCAAACATAGACCTTCAAATGCAACAAAAGCTTTCTGGGCTATGCAGCACTTGAAAACCCAACAGACATTATGAGATAACTTTCTAGGTAATTCAAACTATCTTGGGATTCAAAACTAAAAATCTACAACTGTATGTAGATTTCTGGACCAAATAAAGTAACAATATGTAATTGACCAATTTAAGTGCGAAACCTTAAAGCTTAACAGATATAATGAGATATCTTAGGATATTTTAGGTCACCAAAACTGCCCTTGAAATCCGAAGCTAGAATCTACAGTCTTTTCTTTTTATTTCTCTTTGAGAATCTACAGTCACAACATTAGCTTTATATCCTATTAAAGGTGACGATATTCATTCAAACACATTCAGTGAATCTTCTGTAAGGTCACCAGTCATTATCAGCTTATCTAGAGATGTTCAAAATCATAAAAACTGATCTTGAGTTCAGAACTTAAGATATACAGTTATAACCGTAGCTTTTCGGGCTTTATAAAACTACGATAACTATTCAAACATATTCAATAGATATTCTGAAACGTCCACAGAAATCATAGATTATTATTGTTGGTTTCAGGCAGGGACTGCCAGAGCAGTGCAAAATACACCGTGTCCAATATATTCTCATACACTTTTCCCTTGCATTGGTGTTGTGTAACTACTCAACATGCTTCACGTATGTGTTGGTGTAGTTTTGCACTATGTTTATACAAACGCTTTTAGGTTATGTCCGATTGTTTTCATTCCGTGTTTATCATTTACCAGCGATGAAGGAGTTTCATTGCTGTGGTGATAAAAAAGCTTTTGAAAGGTGAGCGCCCGGGTGCTATTTTCCGGCTCGTTGGATGACCGGAAGAGATCCGGTCGTACTCGTACGGTGCGGACTGCACGAGTTATAAAAGTGGTCAGGGAACGGATTACACCAAAATCACAGCGCTCTGGACGTAAAATGGCCGCAGATCTCAATGTTTCGAGATCGTCAATGCACAATATACTGCAAAATGACCTCGAATTCCAAGTTTTCAAGAAACGTAAGGCTCACGGAGTTTCGGAACCTTCCAAGCAGAAACGACTCGAAAGAGCAAGTCTTCTTTTGTCGCGGCACGGTGGGGAAGAATTTATCTTTTCCGAAGAAAAGTTATTCGTCTTGCAACAATCCCACAATGTCCAGAACGACAGATTGTGGGCTCTCTCTCTCTCGTTGAGAACTGTTCCAAAGAGTGATAAGAATTTTCCACGGTTCCAAAGTGCTGCGTCAGTGATGGTTTAGGGAGGAATTTGCAAGCGAGGCAAATTACCACTGGTTTTCATCCAAAAAGGCGTTAAAGTGAATGCCGTATATTATAAAACGGAAGTTTTGGAGAAAGTTGTCAAGCCATATGTACAAGAGGTGTTGGGAGATGATCACTATTTGTTTCAGCAGGACGGAGCGCTATCGCATACTGCAAATCTCGTTCAGGGCTAGTGCCGAGAAAATTTGACCGACTTTTTGGACAAGAATGAATGGCCTCCCAGTTCCTCAGGTCTGAATCCCTTGGATTATTTCGTATGGTCATATATGCTGGCAAAGGTGAATGACCACAGGGTGTCTAATATGAACCAATTCAAAACCGTAATCAAACGAATTTGGGACGAAATGCCGATGGAAGTCGTGCGTGCCGCCTGTGGCGGTTTCGAAAAACATCTGGAGCTGGTCAAGAAGGTTAAAGGCGGTGTTATTCCAAAACATATGCTGTAGTTGATCAGTATTATATTGCAATATAATGGGTAAAGTTATCAATAAAATCTGGATAATAGATTTGAAATGAATAGAGTTTTATTTTGTATGAGAATATATTGGACACGGTGTATATTGATATGAAAACATGGCTATGTAAATTTGATTTGATTGAGCCTGTATTAATAAAAAAATTGTGCTATAGATCAAGATTGGATCAGCTTACTGTCATGCGTTCAATACGTGGACTCTTCTGCTTTTTTCAGTTTTATAACGATTCATTTCTCAAATTTGACCCAACCCTGATCAATAAAACTCAGAGCTTATGAAATAATTCAGAACCACACATAAAAAAATGTTCCGTCTTTATAACTCTTCGGTAGCACTCTCATCCAACCTCAAGCCACTGTTTCCAATAAAATGTTTGTCATCCATTCACAAAAAAAAAAACTGCTGTCCACGCCACATATAATGAAATCTCAAGGTTTATTCTTTTTTCGTTCCACCAATCATAGTTGCTTCAATTTTCTTTTCCACAAAAATATCCCCCTAGTCTATCCTCAAATTCAATTCCACAAAAAATAGCTCCCCTTCGATCTGGGGCGGTTGGATGTCACAAACACTTTCCATCTATCTGGAGAACCTAATCTCGTGCAAACTATTGTTTCCAATCCCCATTCACTCGGAAAATAACACTTGGAAGAAATGAAAGTGGCACACGCAGGAAAAAAAAGCACAACATCCATCTCGAGCTGCAGGTGAGATGAACCAAACATCATCACACTTTTACTAAGCGAGCTGTGGTTGGGACGAAAAGCAACAACAGCATCATCATCATCGCCATCATCGTTCACAGGCATGAGGCAGAAGAACGGCAGTGTGCGGCTCTTGAAGGTAAGGCCGGTATGTGCCGGGATCTGCGAGACGTCAACAAGTTCTCAATCAATCACTTGTGCCGTGTTTGATAAGCTTTTCTTTCAATCTTCTACCTCAGCTCAGCGAAGCTCGGATTGGGTGGGGTGTCTGAAGATGTGCAGGGATATATCCTCATGGTGGGCTGGTGTACAACATGAAAGAATAGAATAGAAAACATCACCTTGTAGCTTAGATCAGACGCTTGCACACGCACACAACACTCAAACACGCAATACAGAGTATCGCCTTTCGGAAACGGTCTGGCACCTTTGGAGATGTTTTGAAGAAAGCTTGAAAGGTACTTCTATAGATGAATCCAACCACAGCGGGTAACTTCGGATGGAACGTGTTCCAAAGGCAGTCAAGTACAAAGCCGTTTACTGTTTGGAGTGGAGGACAACAAAAAAGTGGTTTCGGGCTCTGCAAGACCACGTGAGTGTGCTTCGGCGTCGCAAGAAGCTGTTTTCATGTGATGAATGATAGCTTATTCGGTCCGGGCTACGAGTTGATGAGCAGCGGGAAGGATCCCGTGTGCATCGATTCCAAGCATATGCTAAACCGAAGTGTTTTATTTGTGTCGATTTCGGAGAACGTTACGCTTTCTTTGTTTACACGGGACTAAATATGAAGTTTAACTTTTTTTCAAGGTTGAGTTGACATAAACAGCAAAATTGTTCGCTAGCTGGAATGTGATGTTTTTGATTAATAACCAAGTAATATCGTTCATAATGCGGAGGATGAAATAGCAGAAACATGCTGCAGGACATATTCATCGTTGCATGCTTATGATGGTTCCATGTATTGTTGTTTAGTGCAAAAAATTTCAAACTGATGGTATAATTAGTTCAAAATATTGTAAAGTTGGCTTTTTCACTTCAAAAGCCACAACATGAAATATTCAAGTGTAAAATGCATGAATATTTACCCTCCTTGATACAGGAGTAGACAAATGATCGGTACAGGCAAATTTTTGATCAACTTTGAAGTGGTCTAACTTTATGAAATATTATCCGATTTAATTTCGCTAGAAATCATTCGACTGAAAAATTAATGCCGTTTCATATCTTGGTAACATAATTGGCCATGGCACCCGGACATCGGAGTTGTTCCGGGTTTCCGGAAAGGTTATTTAACATGTTGAATTTGTGATGAGATTTTGTACAAGATGCCGTTGTCAAACATTTGTTTTAGTAAACTCACGAAAAAAAAACTAAATATTTACCAAGCGAATGAAGTGTCGATTACAAGAACTTGCCTTAACGGGTGTTCAATAAAAAATGCGAATGATTTCAATACCTACTGCAATTAAAGTTAAGAGCGTACATTTTTTTCTCTCCAAGAGAATTTCTCTCTAGACTTCCTAAAAATTGGTGGCATGTTTCTTCGCTGTGCGTCATTCAGTCGAAGACGTGCCGTGAGTTCAGATTGTCAGTCCTCGACCGACGTGCGTGAGGCCGGTAGCGGTCGTCCGGCGTTGATAATGATGAAGAAGAAGAAGGAAGCGTTTAAAAAATCTTTTCGAAAACTAGGACGGAACGAGTTTGCGTGACGCCGGCCGAAAATATCACTGCTCCCATACCTTGATTCACCGAACCCTCAAGATGGAGGACATCATCTGTCCGAAGAAGACTCGGTCTCCCGAGTACACAGACATGCAGATAGCGACCTTGAAATCGCAGTGCCGGTGGAAGATGAAGAACTACCGCAGGACGTCGTTCGTGCTGGACGATGAAAGTTACTTTCCGCTCTTGAAGACCCATTCCCATTCCCTTTCCATTCAATTCCAGGAAATGACAGCTACTATTCCAGCAACAAATCGGTCACACCCGAAGTAAAATTTATGATTAAGCATCGCCATATTAGACAGAGGGATTTCGAAGCCGTTGCTCAAGCCGAGCGGTCTGGCCATCAATCAACAAGTGTTCCAAGAGGAGTGTCTTGAAAAAAAATCTTCTGCCGTTCTTTAAGGAGCATCATGCGGATGGGAAGTACGTCTTCTGGCCGGCCAAGACGTCTTCTCATTACGCCAAGAAGATGCTGGGGTATCTTGAGCAGAAAAAAGATACCGTACGTGCCGAAAGAAAGGAACCCGACCAACTTGCCCCAGTGCCGTCCCATTGAGGATTTTTTCGGCTCCCTTAGTGTCCTAGTGCACAAAAATTATTGGTGGGCCAAGAATACGAAGCAGTTTACCACGAGGGTCCGGAATTGTATCCGGGAGATGGACGTCAGTACAGTCCTGCGCTCTTGTGAGAGCATGTCGACTAAGTTGAATCGTACAGCTGACCAGAGCCCCTTCTCAAATATTCATTGACGTTTTATTTGAAGAATAAGCATTATGTTTTTAATAAAAAATACTGAATTCGTTGAAAAAAAAACAAAATTTCACTATATGACTGAAAAACTTATCATTTTTTATTGAACACCCGTTAAATTGACCGAGATATGGCCATTTCCCTGAAACAGGTTCTGATAAAGGGTCCTGGATGAGGTTGACTCTTCATTTTATTCAAAACATGCCAGGTGGAAGTTCTTTCTTTTTGGTTTTTCATCGCAAACCTTATTATAAACTTATAGATTATAAACACCGGGGGAACCTGTAGTAGGGACCAGTTAGGCATATATCTCAGAACATGCCATGCGACAACTCTAAAGGGTGTTTTGATCAAAGTTTTATTAATAAGTCAAATTATTTTTCTGTTTCAAGTTCAGTTAATACATAATATAGGAGAAATATTCAGCTGAGCTCCCTTTTTACCGAATGCGAAATGCCAGGTCTTTCGTTTAACACCTGCAATTAGATTTATAGATATATAGAGTCTCCTTGTATACTTTATTCACCGCAGAACGCCAGTTTGCCTTGAACTGTTTCTCGCTCACAACAGCTTTTTGAGTCTTTTTAAGGTTCCACTTGACGATGGCTCAATATTGTTCGATTGGCGTGTTGGGAGGGTTCTTATCCTTGGGTACCACTTGAGCGTTGTAGGCTCCATACCACTCCATGCCATTTTTTCCGTAATGGTAAGATGCCAAATCCGGCCAAAATAGAACGAAACAATTGTGTCGCCTCAGAAAAGGCAATATACGTTTTTGTAGGTACTCGCTCAGATAAATTTCCTGGTTGACGGTTCCGGTCGCAATGTAAACGTTGCTCTTCAAGTCACAGGTGGCCTGCCACATCAGATATTTCTTAATGAACTTTGACAGTTTAATGTGTTTGAAAATATCTGCCACCTTTCCCCGTCCAGTTGCCGTGTAATATTCTTGTCCAGGAAGCTGTTTAAAGTCTGCCTTGACGTAAATTTCATCATCCGGTACCACGCAATCAAACTTCATCAGCATCGTCGTGTACAGCTTTCGCGATCGTGCTTTGGCCGACATGTTTTTTTTATCGTTTACCGTTTACAAAACACTTTTAATACGTTGGTAACAGTTGATTTAGCCACATTCAACAATTTCGTCAACTTGGCGTGAGAGTAGTTTGAATTTTCGTCATGCACGTGAAACTTTGATGCGTTGCTTCTCTTCCTTCGATGACATTTTGATAACTGAAGTGCTGATCTCAAAACCATCTGAAGTGCTGATCGCCCAAATTTTGTTTCTAATTGTTTCTAATAAACTTGGACACATTGGCCACTTTTGGAACCACCGGAACGTCCCCGGGGAAACCTGTAGTCAAAACATGCCGTGCGGCTGCTCTATCTTCGTGATTATGATTTTTATAGACTTAACAAAACCGTTGGCTACATTAACTACTCCTGAAACATTATTGGGGGAAGGTATGGTAAGGATCAATTACAATTTTATCTCAAAATATGGACTATAAAATTCACTGACGAGCCTGATCCTTATTCCTGATAACTCTGGTTTGGATAAGCAAGCAATAGTTCGATAGAGTATAGGGAAGAGTTGCTTTTATTAGTAGCACGTTGGCCCTTCATCCACTCTCAGGACGATTTCAATCCGCCTGGAGATGGAGCTGTGGAGGGCTTGAATGGGGTTCTTCAAAAGAGTCGTTTGAGTCAACTGTTGCTTTTACAGCCTAAATCATCCTATTCGCCTTAACAATCCGTCTCAAAGTCCGCAGCTGTCTAGTGATCGACAGTCTAGTTATCAATCCTGGCAGTGCTTGTTTTTGATACACCGGTAATCGAAGCTTCTGCCTCCCAAGCACCAACGAACCGAGCACGTAGAAACTGTGTAATAAACGCAGCCACTGCCGTCAGAACTGTTTGGCACTCGAATCAAGTTTAAAAAGAGGAGACGAATCGCGCAGAGTTTGTTGGTGTGTGTGTGTTTGTTAGAGAGAGAGAGGGAGAGAGAGAGAGAGGGAGAGAGAGAGAGAGAGAGAGAGAGAGAGAGAGAGAGAGAGAGAGAGAGAGAGAGAGAGAGAGAGAGAGAGAGAGAGAGAGAGAGAGAGAGAGAGAGAGAGAGAGAGAGAGTCAGAGAGTCAGAGAGTCAGAGAGTCAGAGAGCGAGAGAGAGAGAGAGAGAGAGAGAGAGAGAGAGAGAATGGCCATATCTCGGTCAATTTAAGGCAACTTCTAGTTATAGACATTTCATTTACTCCTAAAATATTCTGTATTTTTATGTGTTAACTCAAAAAATTGTTTAACAACGACATCTTGTACATAATCTCATCACTATTTCAGCATGTGAGAAAGCCTCTTCGGAAACCCGGAACAACTTGGACATGGCCAATTATGTTAAAGAGTGTCCACAGTTAAATTGCATCACTTTCAATAAGCTGTAACATTTCGTTCTTTAAGTTGATTTCAACGAATTTTTGGGTAAAATGACCTCAGCGTGCATTGTTTACACTGCGTGAGTTTCATTGTGAAATGTGTCGTAGTTTCAAAAATGGAGTCGATGGAACAGCAAGTACTCGAGAACATTTTGCACACGCACCATGACAACCCACTTCTTTCGCACCGAACCATCGAAAAGATGTTTAAAATTCACCAGTCTACAGTGTCTCGTGTCATAAAATGGTCCGGGGAATGTTTAACTGTCGATCGGTAGAAGGTGAGAGGCAGAAAACGTGCTCCGTACTGTGTGAAGGACCACAAGCGAGTGGTTGCTGCCTTTAAACGCAAACCCAATTGTTCCGTTCGGGATGTCACCAAAAAGCGGCACTTGACCAAAAGTTTCGTGCTGAAAGCCAAGAAGCGATCCGGGCTCCGTTTATTCAAAGTTCAGAAAGCTCCAAACCGCGATGAAAAACAGATGTAAAAGCAGGCCTTAAACAAATTCCCGGCAAGCTGTATGTGACTGCGAAAGAGTGCGATGTTCCAGAGTCTCTCAGGAAACAGCAAGTGTCAAAGTTTCAAAGTTGAAAGCGGAAAAAATGTCGGTTTAAGCGTTGTTGAAAATCTTATGCGTGGTATTAAGAAGGTTCTGGCTGTTGGATTTGGTAAGGAAATACAGTGAAATAAAAATACCTAAACCAAGATCACACATTGTTTTTTATTCCCTGAATATTCCATGACAATCGGTTGAGAAACCTGTTGTTGAGGACGGGTTCAAAGTGATGTAATTTAACTGTGGACAACCTTTACCAAGATATAGAACGAAATTAATTTTTCGAATGCTTCTTGATCAAACTAAATCGGAAAATATTTTATGAATTTCAAAGTTGATCCAAAATTTGCTTATCCCAATCATTTTGTCTATTCCCTGCATAGCGAAAATGACATAACTTGCACTCTTATTACGTCTTTTCGTAGAAAAAAAAATACAGGCTGTTTCAGACATTCTCAGACATTGTCAATTTTTTATCGCATTTGAACAGAGATTTGAAAAAATATCTGGCATCCCTGATCGTCCATGTTGGGAAACAACCGTTCAGATGCACGTGATTGGTTGGTTATTGCTTCGACAGTGCTTCACATGTATGAATTTTTCAATATTCAATGTTTGAAATCAATGGTTTTTAATGTTGAAATCGACGCGTAGTGATCCCGATCGATTGGTTCATGAATTTTGGAAATCGATCTTGAAAATACAGAGTGATTAACGTTCCCAATTTAACCATATTTCCTGACGTTCCAACTTGTCACAACGTGCACACCAGTATTGAACACACAGACGCAGTCCTGCGTCAAAGAAAAGAGAATCCAATTTTTCCAGATTTGGGATTCATGATCATATAGATGCACGTCAGACAAATAAAAGGAATCTTAAATTAAAACAAGCATCAGCAGGAATCCTTTTTCCCCAACTAATTGCTTAATCGTGCCAATTAGCTTGAATTAGAGACTACAAAAAGGAGGAATGGATGGGGAGAACAAAAAAAACGGAACGTTGAAGCAAATTTTCTGTGGCAAATTAACACACTCGAAATGAACGTTCAGGCCAAGAAAGCACCGTCGAAGCGCGCTTATTAAACACATATCCAAGTGGTTTCCAATTTGCTAGAGCTGGAAAAAGTGGCTATAGCTGGAGGACGCTAGAAAACGCGGAGATTGCTCAGCTCGGTGTTCGCTCGTTCAAATTCAATCCTTTAGAAGCAATGTTCTGGATGTAGTTTCAGACTAGCTGGTAGTCTAGAAGGGGTATAATTATCAGCAGAGACAAGCAAGATTGAACTGGAAACATAGTTCATTAGGTTCTAGAGTTTCACGCTGATGCTTGAATTAGATAGTAGAAATTCAAGCTTAAAATAGCACCAAGAGAATTATTCTGTTTATAGTAATTTGTCTCGTCGAAAATGTGCATTAGCTTTGCACAAAGACTTTGTTACTTGATGTATTTCAATGATTGGAAAGTTTTTGCCAATTGCTCCAATTGATTACTATTAACTCGTTAACATTTCGATTTTGGAATTGAGATATTTGATTTCTTTATTGCAAAACTGACCGCCTCTGAACCGATTTCAAACGAATCAAAGTTCATGCCCGTTCCACTTGGTTGCAGTCGAGTTCGTCTTCAATTCTTGGAACGGGTTAGAGCAAGTTGAAACAAAAGCAATTGAAATGTCGATCTGTCTGGAAATTTTGATGGTAATCCTTTTTATCTCGAGTTACAATCTACCTCTTTGGTTTGCCCTTTTGATGTCGTGTGCCTTGAATTAAATTATCATCGACTGGAAGGACGAGTATTGCTGGATGATTTAAGATTCTGAGTAGATGACGGAAAACTTACGACAAAAGCATGCTGGGGATAAGGTTAGTCTATTCTAGTACAATCGCATATAAAGGGTGTACCGTTTAAAATCCGCACACACAAAATTCATTCTCAAAATTCGAGTTTTTATTCGATTAACACCAAATTTTCAGGCAGTTACAAGAAAAGAACTCATGTGAGTTTTGTCTCAGTCATTTTATTTAGTTCACCTTTATAACCGAATGCGCAAACCTTGGCCTTAACCACAGCCATAAGGTTCTGCATAATCTCAGAATCGACCAATTTTTGCATTTAACCCATGTTTTCTTTACTTCTTCTACACCGAATATAAAATAGCAAGATTTTATTGCAATTTCGCATGATTTTGTTTTCGCTATAATTAGGGTATGTGTCCCTTAATTCAGCCTAATATGCAACGATCGATTACATCTTTTAACTATAACTAATAATGTATTTCAGCTGTAGGCAATATCTAGCAAGTTATACACTCACACGTTTAATAAGATGTTTGGTAGTATGTATCGTGAAAAGAGCTATACAAGCTATTGATATAGTTAGAAACTGTCGAGGGATACGGATGTAATATCTGTCTATAAGCATCAGACTAAGCAATAGACTCATGGTGAATGCAACCTTGTCCCATTCGATAGATTTTACAGTCTTCGTACTGTTTTTTCTCCTGATATTATGATTTAAGGCATTACCAGCTGTATTCACTTTACTCAACATAAAATTTTAGAAAACAAACTTAACTAAAACTGCATTGAAACAAGAGATTTTCACATATGATTTATTTGCCCTTTGATAATGAAAACCTAATAATTCACTCTCCACAGGTTTTATTCATTCCTTTGGATTGTGCTAAGATGGGCTATTTGGAAAATATACAACCGAAACTCATACATTTTCATTGAAAATTTTACCAATAAAAATATTTTTACAACAGGCCATAGTTGAAAACACACAAAAAAATATGTCCCTAATATTGGGTCTACGGTTTTCTTGTTAAATCGTTGTTATTTTAACTGTGTAAACTGTTGGTATATAACGTGGGAATATTGTTTGTACATGTACGCTGCATTATTCTGCATCATTAGTTCAGTTTAGCCAAATTTACATCATTCGAAGATCATGGTGATAATCTGTTCTGCTTTACCACTGAAAGCATGATGTCTAAAAATTTGAGAAAATCACAATTTAAAGTGAAAGGAACAACTATAAATCGATTAGTTATGCCAAACCGAATTAAATCGGTGTCCAACTAGTTGAATCTCACAATCAACGCAATGTAATCGATAATTGCATAATAGGCTGAGTTACGGGACACATAACCTATAAATCTTTATAACAGTAGCGATAATTGCCATGTTTGGTTGACATTTGTGTTTCATTTATATTAGAGCTTACCCCTTCCAGAGAGGGGGAGTCTTAAATCACCATACAAACATTTCTTGTCTCCAAAAACCTCCACATACCAAATTTTGTTCCATTTGCTTAGTTAGTTCTCGAGTGCAGAAATGCAGAAATTTGTGTTTCTTTTGTGTGGGAGCTTTCCCCCTTCGGAGGGAGTCTTAAACCATCATAAGAACCTTTTCGGCCCCAAAAATCCCTGCATGAAAATATTCATACCAGCAGGGATAATTCGCATGTATGGTTGAAATTTGTGTTTCATTTGTATGGAAGCCCCTCTTTTCAAAGAGAGGAGGGGTCTCAAACCACCATAAACACATTTCTTGCCTTAAAGAACTCTCCCATGCCAAATTTATTTCCATTTGCTTGATTAATTCTCGAGTAATGCAAACATTTGTTTTTCATTTGCATGGGAGCCTCTTCTTTCTAAAAGCGGGAGGGGTCTTGAACTATCATAAGATCCTTTCTCGGACTTAAAAACTCCTGCATATAAATTTGCATAGCAGTAGGAAAAGCTCTCATATTTAGTTTAAATTTGTGTTTCATTTGTATGGAAGCCCCTCTTTCCAGAGAGAGGAGGGGTCTCAAACCACCATTTAAACATTTCTTGCTTTAAAGAACTCTCCCATGCCAAATTTGATTATATTCGCTTGATTAGTTTTCGAGTTATGTGGACACTTTTTTTCATTTGTATGGGATCTCGAATCACCATAAAAACATTTTCTGCTTTCAAAAACTTGCTCATACTAAAATTTGGTTTCATTTGCTTGATTAGTTATTGAGTAATGCCGAAATTTGTGTTTCATTTGTTTGGGAGCCCCCTTTCACCGAGAAGGGAGGGGTCTCTTTTTATCATAAGAACCTTTGCTGGTCCGAAAAACCCCTGCATACAACTTTTCAAGCTATCCACAAACTTTCTTTCAAATTATGTTGAAAACCGATATTTTATTCATACAAAAAAATGATCCTTTATTGTACGAGGTTAAACTTGAACATAATGAAGACCGGATGAAATTTAAGTTATTCCTTCACGAATGTTCGAACTTTGGATCGAATACTCTTCATCAAGTTCCGAACAAGTGTTGCATTACATTTTTTGGACGCCTGAGCCCAAATTTTTTTGAAAGCTGCCTTACCAGTCTTCTTGAAGACCCTCTTCACGATTGCCCAGTAACGTTCGATGGGTCGAAGCTGAGGGCAATTTGGTAGATTGACGAAATCTATACTCTTTTCCGCAAGCCAATTGAGAGTGGTTTTGGCATAGTGAGCCGACGCTAAATCCGGCCAAAACAGTGGAGGTGTACTATGCTTCTTATATAAAGGCAACAATCTCTTCTGGAGACACTCAGATCGATAGATTTCCGCATTTATCGTTCCGGTAGTGTAAAAAATGGTTGACTTCAAACCACAGGAACATATTGCTTGCCATACCAGTACCTTTCGACCGAATTTCTCCACTTGAATCGACCTGTCCACATCGCTCACATCCTCCCCAACGATGGCAGTAAAGTATTGTGGACCTGGAAGGGTTTTTGAGTCCTCCTTTACATAGATCTCATCGTCCATCAAAACGCATGCATCCGGACGCTTCAAAAGACGCGAATACAATTCCCGGGCCCTTGTTGCTGCTCGCTTCTTCTGTTCTGCACTTTGTTTCGAGATTTTCTGCTTCTTGTAGGTCTTCAGGTGGTTTCGCCTCTTGATACGCTGGACCATTCCGACACTCGTTCCTGCTTTTTTGGCCAAATCACGTATTGACATTGATTTGTTCTTCATGATTAGAGATACCACTGTCTGCTCCAGTTTCGGGTTGGAAGAACCGGGTTTTCTGCCTCTTCCTGATAGCTCATTCAAAGAATAGTGTTCCCCAAACTTATTAATGATGGTTTTAACACTCGCATGATGAATTCCAAACCGCTTCGCCAATTTTCGCATAGTAATACCCTTCTCACTTAGCCATGTGTCCAGAACCTTAATTTTCACTTCCTTTTCAATACGCGACATTTTGAAAACGCAGAATTTGAACCGCACAAACAAGTAAACAAAAGAAAGCTGACAGTCAAACGCACAGCATGCAGTGTTCAGAGCATAAAAAAACATCACAAATACATGCGTACAACGCAAATGTATGTGGATAGCGATACACTCCTTAACCTCCGAAAATGCTGTTTTGAGCAACACACAATAGAAAATAGGGCTTCTCGGTCAAGCGTCTTCGAATAACGATGAACAGAAACACTTGGAGTTCGAATTTCGAAAAACGGGTTTCAGGAGCGTATTTTACGGGAAATTTACTAACTTTTGAATTTTTCGGTCATTCTAACTGTATATCCTCCCTTAAGAACGTGGCCAGGTGCGTAGAGAGAAGCAGGTCTACGACACTAAACATTTTTAGCGAAATGTAGAGTGGAAGTGGATAGGCTTACATCGGTGACTCTTCCCACGCGTTGTGTAAATGTGCTATGCTGTATCAAAAACGGTTCTACCTAAAAAAATTTGAAAATCACTCATGGAATCAGCTCACAATTATACACTGGAAATAAAGGTCGAATGCTAAAGGTTACTATTTTTTGTTTTATTTGTAGCTAGTTCTATAACAGAAATCAAGTTCAAAGGAAAAGTGTTGTTGCATTCTATGTGCAGTTTGGTAATATGGAACATGAATCAGATCATTAGGGTAAATCGAAGCAACATTGACGAAGTCAACCAATAAAGAAAATATGGAAAATGGGTCTCATTTGGATCAATGGATCTAGGTTTGGGCTTACGCTTAAAATTTGAGGCAAATATTGTTTTTCCTCTTCTACCCTGAAAAGCAAAAATATTCATTGTTTTTTTTTAATTTTTTCATCACATCAATTTGAGAAAAATTTAGGGGCAGGCCTTTTTTTAAAGGTCCAATTCTAGATCTATGAACCCAAACAAGAGTCTTTCCAGCTTATATAGAAAAAAGAATGTAGCTAATTAATCCACATTTCAAGAGGATCAGGATTCAATTTGAAATCGTTTTGGTACTATGAACCCAATATTATTACAGTCAAGTGTCAATCATTCCCAATCAATATTTCATAGCAAAATTTTCTGCTACTGCATTTCAATCCTAAAGTAAAACATTCGACGCTGGACTTCTTATCTACTGGAGGTACGCTGAAAACATTAATGAATCATACATATATGTCTACTAACTATCCGGAAACCATTGAGGCTTAAACAGCCGTAACGCTTCCATTGTGCCTATTAGACGCAGAACCACGTTCGTTCGTTCATACGTATGAATGCTGAACATCCCCCGTAGGGCTGGGAAATAAAAAGGTAAAGTACCAATCGCATATCCACTTACCATGTTTATCCTTGTCGGGTGCCAGCAGTTGTAATCCGAGCGTGAAATGCGCAATAAATACGTTAATAAATATGATATGAAACACTTGATTAAATTTGAATGCGATGTTGTGTTTCATTTTTCCGAACATCGCCGCTGCCACCGCTTGTGTGTTCACTCACTCCGCTTCTGTGCCAGAGCTCGGCGTGTGCTTACAACCTCGATAACTGCGACTTCCTTTCCGATCATCCGAGAGCTTTTCCCACATTCACTGCTTCGATTCTTCACTGTGATTTCTTTTTCTTCTCTGATTTGGTATTGGCAAAATTTGCCACACTTGTGCACTTTTTTTTTGTAGCCCCTTTCTCCTATTGTTGTGCCACCACCACACTAGCAGAAGGAAGATCTTTTCCCAGAGCTTACCGTCGACTCTTTCCGAACTTGACTCGTCTCCGGTTGGTCGGATTGGGCCGTTATTATTATTAGTATTATTATTATGGCTCGTTGTTGCTTGGTTGGAATCTTTCTACCCCAACCAAGCTAAGCTATCGTCGTTAGGTGAAAGCTGGTTTGGGAAGTGATTGAACGCATCGATTTCGAGACCACGTTTGGGACCAAGGGACCGGGAAAGAATGATTCGTTCCTCTACAAACTGCTGTGTTCTGCGCCGTTGTCGATGTCGTCACTTTTCTCAGGAAGCGTACGGGACATGTGGGGTGTAGATGCTAGCTTTTCTCGATGGTGAATCTGTGCGCTTCAGGTGCGATGAGAGACGGGCAAAATGAGTGTGTTTGAAGTTTCCTTGATAAATGTTATGGAGTTCAATTACGTTGATTATGTTTTATTTTTATTTTTATTGTTTTGTGAATATTGATAAAAAGTGGATTTTGGAGGGGATTTTCCGTTTCAGTTGGTGCAGACAGATAAATTCTCGTTGTCACACACATGTTTGCGCATTGCTTTCAGGTGGTGTTGATTTATGGACTGCCACTCCACCGGAGAGACCATCCATGGAATCGGATTTCTAAAATGGAAGAAGGAAGAGATAAAAAAACGCTATTAGAGATTTGTTCTGGCATGGCACAAAATGCTATTATTCGTTGAAATTGAGTGGTTATAAATATAGCAAACAGTCCGACGGATTTGAACGATGATTATGCAGCTGGGCTTGTTTGAAATTGAAAATTTCTGTACAAAAAGAGGATGCTTCTCAGAAAGAAAAGCTGTTCCGTTTGGCACCGATGTTAAGAGTGGAGATTAATACTCTGTCAAACCTGTCAATGGCTACACTTGACCCTTCTCGATTTTGATGAAAATTTTTCACGTGTTTTTTTATAATAAAAGATGCATTTCTCACTCAAGGCTCCACAAACTAAACGAATTTGTTTAACGTGTATTTACGAAAAAAAAACAACCTTTAAATTTGTTGGTTGAAATCAATAATAAACAATCCAACATCAGTGTCGAATAACCACTTGTTCAAACTGTAATATTCATAGTTGACATCAGACTGAAGTCCATAGTTAATCATAGTGTACTGTAATATGCATTGTTTTTTTAACGTTTTATAGCACTTAGGTTCAATGAAAATATAACCCTTCCGTTCTGTATCTATTCCATCCGACCGTCGTCAGTGATTCCATTGCATACAAAAGACGGAAAAAAGTATAAAAATTGAATTTACATGGCTAAGTTATGGTTCCCAAGTAATTTTGTCCCACTGATTTCAAATATGTTAATCTAAATTGTCGTATCAGGCCACATTACCATGAATTTAGTTTTACTTGTGTTCAATTTCATCTGTTAGTACTTTAACCATCTACTTAGAGAACGTAAATCTGCATTAAAATGTGAAACGGCCTCCTCAAGGCCTTTTAGCGGCAATGAACAACACGGTATCATCAGCAAAAAGATTAATATCACAAATAGAAATAATAAAATGGGCCCTAATACACTCCCTTGTGGTGCGCCAAGGCTGTTCTCCACAGGGCTCGAAACAGAATCATTAAAAGCCGTCCGTTGAGTTCTGTCAGACAAATAGCTTTCGAAACATCTGTATGCAGAACCTGAAAATCCAAAGCGCTTAATTGTTTCTAACTAATCTTTACGCTCTACATTTTCTTTCCATTTTGTTAACACTAAATTTAACGCTGTTATAGATTTAAAAATTTGTAATAATATGCAAATGGTGGATTATGTACGAATATGGATTTTCGGAAAAAACCGACGCGGTTGGTCAAAGCTGATGTGTGGCGTCCGGCTCGAGTGATGTATGTCGTCCGAGTATCAGGGACACTCTCGAATCCCTTCGAAACTCGGAGAGAATTACGGCTAGGTTGTTGTGTTTGTTGTTTAACATTGCATTGTAGGATGTGATTGGCAGAGCTGGGATAAACACGAGTGGCACGATCTTCAGGAACTCTGTCCAACTTTTTGGCTTCGCCGACGGCGTTGATATCGTAGCATGTTACTTTGAGACGATGGCAGAAACGTACATCAGACTTAAGGCTGAAGCTGGTAGGATTGGGCTTGTGATTAATGCGCTGAAAATAAAATACATGAAGGGAAGAGGCTCACTAGAAGACAATGTTAGCCTTCTAGCACGAGTTCAGATCGACGGTGATGAAATCAAGGTAGTAGACGAAATCGTGTATGCGCATTGGTGATCACCGATAACGACACCAGCAGAGAAATACAAAGGCGCATTATGGCTGGCAATCGTTCCTACTTTGGACTCCGAACTTTAAATTTGACCATCTACAAGACATTAATTACACCGATAGTTCTCGCCACGAAACATGGACATTGCTAAAATCGTAAGAACTCCGGACGACAGCCCTGTTAAAATGGTTTTCGAAAACGAACCGACTGGCATGAGAAAGAGAGGCGCGAAACGAGATGGATCGATCAGGTAGAAGGCGACCTGCGGACCCTTCGCAGACAGCGAGGCTGGCGATGTGCAGCCATGGGCTCTAATAGAATAGAGAAAATTAGTGTGCACAGCAAAGGCCACACGGGCGTTGGTCTGATTGGTAAAGTAAGTAAGTTTCGTTTAAAGTTGATTATAAAGATACTAATCAAAAATGCTTTTAAAAATGTGTGAGTTCCATTATTTTTAGATGCATTCTGTACTTTTCACATTCAGTTAAACCCATCTAACGCCAGTGTCGAATAATCGCATGTTAAAACAAAATTGGACCAGTTGTTCAGCTTCTTCTTCTAGAAAGCAGAATTAATTCTCCAAATTTGTTTGAACAAGCGATTATTTGACACTTATGTTTCTTGGGAATGGACGCATGTACATATAAAGCCTGTCCACGATAAATTTCGGACACCAAAATAATAGCAGCGAAAAAATGTATGCATAATTCAGCTAAACCGATTGTTTTCATCACAATCCGTCTTTCTGAAAATTCTCAAATTTTCAGTGGTACTCCCACCATTAGGTTCCGTACGGTATCCTCAGATACGCCCAATGCAATGATTCTCCTTCTTCTCTTGAAATCATCGGTACCGTATGCTTTCTCCTTAGCTTCGATAAGTTTCCGCTTAAGTAGAGCCCAGTTCTTCTCTATTGGGCGAAGTGCTAGACAGTTTGGTGGATTGACTGTTTTGACAAGTATTGATCCTCTTGTACCTTATAACATTCCAGAACGGATTTCACATTGTGACAAGGGACTAAATCAGGCCACAACAGAGCTGGAGAGTCGTGGCTTCTGATAAAAGGTAGCAACTTCTGTTGCAGACAATCTTTCTCGTACACATCCTTATTGATAGTTCCGGTACAGACGAAACTCTTAGATTTTGGACCACAACTTGCCAAATCAAATACTTCCTCGGAAATTTGAACATCTTCTTTAACCGAAAATGCTCAACAATGGCGTTAATTTGCATTGCTGTATAAAAAGTCAGACCCGGAAGCTGTTTAAGGTCTTTGAGTACGTATGTTTCGTCGTCCATTATGATACAAGAAAATAATGTAAAGATCCTGAGCATGACTTTTTGCAGTGAAATTTTGCTTGTCATAACGGGAACCTTGTTCACTTTGTACTCTTTCAGTCTTTGCCTCTGCTGCACATTTTGTATGCATTATCTTGACTTCTATGCGAGCCACATTTCGTACAGAAAGATTGGGATTTTTCTCAATTATGGCTACCACCTTCTTGTCCATTTGTCGGGAGCATACTTTTCGATTTTTTCCACTTTCACTACATTAGGATTTTGCTGCCGTTGGTACTCCCATTTGATTCGACGCCATTTTACTGAATGTATCGAAAACGTAAATATGTTGTACCACGAAATAAAATGGAGAGTTTTCGCTGTCATATTAGTAAAACATTTCAGCGATCCGTGAAATAATTCAAAATCTACACTGAAAGAAAAGTGTTCGAAATTTAACGTGGACAGGGTTTATCTATAGACACTGTATATAGACCGGACAACAATTGTCTTATGCAGTCAAAAGACCTATCAAAAAATGCAGCCAAACGGACATTCATCTTTTGATTCACTTTGAAGGAGCAAGTATTGTGATCAAGTATTGTTTTGACAAAAGCCAATTATGAACAAATAGGGGATTTCTTTCTTTCATATTCCGTAAATGTGATATATTTGTTATAATTAGTAATGGAGAAAACAAATTATAGTACTTTGTATTTACACTGCACAGCTTATCCCAAGTAACATTGCCAAAACCATCCAGCTTTAATAAGTTTTATTACAGTTTTATGAAAGCCACTAGAATTCGATTCAGTTTTGTTATGGCAGCAAGAGGTGCCAACAGGTTTCAAATTTGAATCAGGTTTATGAGAACCTAAACGGCTTCTTTACAACGATCTTAAAACTTTATCTCTTAAAATACCTTTTACTCCTGTCAAAGGTTTTATTTTGACTTTATAAACTCATAAAATGCTGTTTTGAAATGCTGGTTTAGGATTCATTCGTATTATCTTATTATGGTCAGTTGAAAAAGCATTTTCAAACCATTTTGCCTCCAGTAAATGCATAAAACGGCTGATTGGCATTGAGGAAAGCTACCAAATGACCAGATAGTTTTATAGTAGCCATTGCTAAGATCAATTGGCTTTTTGGCAGAACCGTAATTTCTTCCAATCGCCATATTGGAATATGCAATAATTCAAATGTGGAAAAATTAATACACCAAATTTTAAATGTAATACAATTGAACTGTAGATCACATACCAACTTCGGTATTCTTTTAGATAACCTTATTGAATTCCATCAATTTTCAGGAGTTTCATGATCAATGTATTGAATATATTTCTTTCAGTTTTGTTTTTGTTGTTGTTAACTCGCATAATTTCCGAGGCGCATTAATTTTCTGCTCTTATCGTGCTAATATTCACCATAAAATTAAATGCGCATATGATTTGGAGCATGATACAGTATAAAAAAAACTCCATTTGTTTCATATATTTTGCTTAAAAGATAATTTCCCGCAACACTAGAACTTTTTTCTCAGCCATTATTTACTGTTGAATGAATCAGAAGAGCAGAGATTCGAACAAAGCAGAACAACAAAAACCAACCACGGTATCGCTGTGAAGTTTGAAAGCTGTGGCCATTCCGCCCTATGCTTGTTTTGATGGCGGCCAATAGGTTTTATGATGGTTCTCAAGTGCTCATAACTCACTAGCACATTTTCAAAATCTTTATGGTCTAAGAAAGGTTTTATTAACTTGTTTTCACAACCGTCTATAGAGTGGGCCACTTTGTACATATTTCGGCTTTAAAGATGCATAGAGGAGGTTTTGGTGGACAACACAGTTTTGAATGTAGTTTCACCAGCAAAGCCGGGAGGAGTGCTATACGGCTGGAATAGAACCGAAATTGTTACTTGGGATGGCTTCCTAGAATCTGAAAATCTGCCGAAAGGCCGTAGAATGCAAGACATTTTTGCCTTATATTATCTTTCTTTGGAAACCAGAAGAAACCCACAAAATTCACTTCACATCGCGAGTTATTGCCACGATTTCGCTCCAAACAATTAATTTTTACACGGCACTTTTCACTATGCTTTTTAATGAATATCTTCAAACGAAATCAAAACAAACTACCATCATCGAAGCCGAATCTTTTTTTAACCTATCAAGTTTGTACAAATACAAGTGGTGCCAGATCAATTGCTCAAATTTATGACATTTTTCAGGGTTGCCAGATTGTATGATTTTGCGTTGTCTGATCTATATTCAGTGTCTATAGGCTTATATCCTTCACTAAGATGTACTTAAGCTGTAAAAATGTTTAACTAATCATGTTTTTTATTGGTTTATGGAGCACGTTATCGATCATAATGTTTGAAAATTTGAAATATCCTTCTTATCAACATGCAACGCTACACAGTACTAGTAGTAAAAACTACCATTTCACCCGATTATGCCTATGTTCACAACTACCATGAAATTTCATGGTACAACTTTCATCATTTGTGGTATATTTGACAGACCTCATATTGATATCAATTGCACCATGCTTGATCTAATCGCAGGCATGGTAAAGTCCAACGCATTTATAGTCAGGTAAAAATTGTTGGTGTTTGCGCTTAATTCAACCCACGAAATGGTAGTTTCTGCTGCAGTTTTTTATTGCGTGTAGGAAATGACAGTTTAATTTCTGCTAGGGTTTTGCATGTTGATAAGAAGGATATTTCCAATTTTGTAAAAATTTTGTTCTTCCTACAGGAACAATCTGCAATTGTTATTGCTCGAAAGTTACCTTAAGTTTCTGATAAATTCACGCAGCATGTATCGTTACACTGCATTGATGTGTGAAAATATGTTCAAACTAACCAGAATTTACCCGGGAGCAAAGCAGTCTTCGTGGAAAAAAATAGTACAAACGTATCGTTTTCATCCTCTTTTTTATATTTTTGAAAAAATGCCACGATAATAGGCGCCATAATACGAAGAAACGCTCCATCATTGTTCAAAATAATTGGACAATGGTATGCAATCCACGTCGGTAGTCCAGTTAGTATATTAAACAGAAAGGGTAATAGATGCGGTTGCATTTTTCTTCTGTGAATTGCATTTCGGTGTACCGGCGATATTGTTCTAAGTGTAATTTGAAAATTGACAATGTTGACGCCCTCCTCACAAGCATCAGTCGAAATACAAAACAAAAATATTTCAATTATCGATTTATGTGTCAATTGAATCGTCTGTTGCTTTCGGATAATATGTTCAAAGCAAATTTAGGTAGAACGTGTTGTTTAAATATGAGAAGATTGATATTTTTCCACTAGCAACCGTTCAATTATACCAACCCACATATTACAGGAGGGTGCTTTAAATTAGAAATTATTTACATTCGGATCCCTACACATAAGCTAATGTGAGCAAACATATATTCCCCCTAAACGGAACCATCAGCGTTCGACATAGATTTTAATTGGAGCATGAAGTTACATAAGAACGGATTCATTCAAAACGTGCACCAATTTATTGGTTGAATAGCTAATGAATAGCGGTGAAATTTTGTGTATCAAACGGGAACCTAGGAAGTGCCGCTTTTTGTTCGAGTGGTAATACTGCTTAACCTGGATGGCACCCCCGTTCGTCCTCTAGCTACATAGACAACCTACACAGAAGAAGCGATAAAAGCTTGCTCGTGTTTTCCGCAATCACATTCGGGAATACGGGAATCTGCTATTCTGAATAGTGTGAAAGGTGGAGGCAATCATCGATACAACTACTAGCGGAAGCGTCTGGCAGACATAAAGTTGCCACGAATTTGTTTTACCTGTCAAGCTTGTCAACATTTGAGGATGTTTATTGAAATATAATTAGCGTTTCGCCTCGCTTCGGTAAATAGGCTCGTGTGCGGTTTCATTTCACGCTTGTCGGTAGGAAAGTAGGTAGGTATCTTTAAGCGTCATTCACTGGCTGAATTGATTTCCACGGTTGTGGTTCCCAATGCAGAAGTGTGACCGAAGCAAAAGTCTGTATTATTCAATTCATTCTATTCTGGTCACTTTTGGTGTGAAAGGACTGCCAATCCAACTGAAGCTGATCATCTATTATGAAATCAACAGGACAGTTCCCGTGTGTGAGTACTGAAATTGAAGGCTTAAATTCGATTAGCACATTCAAGTTTGACTGTGACCAACCGCAATCGATTGGAAGGTTTGATAGAAATCGACAATTTTTCAATTGATTACTGTTTTGTTGATGGTTTGAAACTGGCATCATTGCATGTTTATGTCCTCTGGGAGTGAAGACTTAATTAGGTTACAGCGATTGTGAGGGCTGTTTTTAGTAAAATTATTCAATTCTATGAGTATCAGTCCAGCTGGGACAGGCCTGCGTTTTGAGAAATCATTTTTTTTTTTTGAAAACCACCCGAATGAAACGAGACTGTCTTTTATTGTTGTTCTTCGTCTCGAATTAAAAAAACTCAACAGACTGGTACTTAACCAAGGTTTCTAATTCTATTCGTAAACACACAATTGGACATATTAATTTCATAAACATCACTCACATTGTTAAACAATCTAACGCAGTTATCAAAAGCGTTTCTTCTTGAGGTTTATCGTCTAACGGGTGTCCCCTAAATAATGAGAACGAAAAGAATGGGTCAGGAAAAAAATACCAGTGAAGTTTTGTTCAAACTGATTTATTTTATTAAAAGGGTCAACTTAAATCTTCAAACTAAGTTTAGTGAATATTGTCATATGGTCCGTGGTCCGCCGTGCGGTGCAGCTTAGTCGTTATGCTGGAACATGACCGTTGGACGGCAGCCACATCGATTTTTCGGATGCAGCTTTTGATCCTGTTGGTAAGTTGCTTGGTGTTCTTGGCCTTCCAATTATCCTTGTATACCATGGAGCTCAAAAGACCGAAGAAATCCTCGATAGGACGGCACTGTGGCAAATTTGTCGGATTCCGGTCTTTTGGGACATATGGTATATTTTGGCTCTCCAAAAACGTTAGCGTTTTTTGCGTAGTGCGATGATGCCTTGTCCGGCCAAAACACGTATTTGCCATCCGAGTGATGTTGTTTAAGAAATGGGATGAGTATTTTCTGCAAACACTCTCTTTGGTACACCTCCTGGTTGATGGCCAAACCGCTTGGTTTGAACCACGGCTTCGAAATACCCTTATCGGATATTACGATGTATAACATAACCTTCGATTCAAATTTGTGCTTGAACTTATACATTACTTTTGGAGGAGTAGTAGATTTGTCCTTAGTGTAGAATCGGTCGTTTCCCGGTATCTGAGACTTCGAAAGAGGAAAGTAGTTTTCGTCGTCCAGAACGAAAGATTTTCCGCCGTAATTCCGAGTCATCCAGCGGCATTGGGATTTCACGGTTTGAATCTGCTCATCTGTGTACTCTGGGGATCTGGTTTTCTTTCTACACACTATTCCTTCTTTCTTTAGCGTCTTGCAGATGAGTGACTTCGAACAATGGAACTTTCGGGCTGCTTCCCGTTGACTTACCGAATCCTTGTTATTGAACATGCTGCGCAGCGAGCGGAGCGTTTTCTCATTCATTATTTTCGCTGGACGGCCGCAACCTTTCTTCCGGGTTACTCTCATGCATGCCAGGATACGGTATACGGTGGATACCGGAACTTTTTCACGACAAAAATGGTCCGCCGTGTATTTTTTTCCACGATCTTCGTTCGCTTGAAAGAATTGTACAACGCGCGCGCGCAGTTCTTCCTGTTTCGACGGCATGCTGAACACGACTGAACATGTTAGAGTGAAATAAGAGTGTATGAAAATTTTCTGGAGAGTGCAACGATTCATTCATCTAAAGTGACATTTCAATGCGGCCGTTTTTGTTCTGATGGAAAAGTATTGAAATCATTCTCATTTTTAAGTGGACACCCGTTACAAACACAGGAAAATGATTTGATTAGGCTTCTGATTTCCTAAATGCGAACTGTCGGGCTTTACGTTTCATACTTTGCATCAAGTTTTGTACCGCAGATTTATCCACCTTATTTAATGCTGAACACCAATTGCTTTTTCACTTCCAACTGTTTTTCCTTTTACGATTGCCCAATATTTTTCAATTGGGTGCAGTTTCGGCGAGTTTTAAGAGGGTTTCTCCATGGGTACGATTTGTACACTATTGGAGGTATACCATTCCTGAGCCATTTTCCTGTACTGGCAAGAAGCGCGGTCTAGCCGAAACAGCACGGAATAACCATTGGCGGAGCTAGACAATTAGTCTGGAGGGGGCCTGGAGGGGGCCTACATGCAGATTTTTTTTTTTTCGTTTATAGGAATATTTAAAAGAGCGACGAAAGTAGCGTAATTGTTGGGGACAGGCTATTTTCATTGATAAATCAAAATAGGTTTAATCGAATAATTAGGTCTATTATGCACCTTGGTGTGTCGAAACGCCTTAAGAGAATTGCGTGTGGTGAATATATACCTAGTATTATTCCGTGTGGATCACACGGGGTTACTGTAGTCACCTCACTCGATTCACTGAGGCGTCTCAACTCATCCGAGGCGGAGAATAAACCTGAATCTACATAGAGTCAAGTTTAAACTAAAAATCTCAAAACTTCAAAAAACAACATTGAGTTAATGAACATTTTAAATTTATATCAAAATTTAGATTGGTTTGGATAACGCGTTTTAAATTTTCAAAATTGTGTCGGTTGATACTGATTCCTTCACAACTCCGTTCCCAATGCTCAAATAAGCCAGATTTGAAAATCGGTTCTGCGTCATGCTCAGTCAAGTTTTTATGCGTCTTGTGGCTGAGAACCTCCGCTTGCAACCAGCTGAGCTTATGGGAATGGAAACTAACACTTGGAGCAACCGTTACAGATTGGGTATATTATGAACTTTTATTTCCGCTCGCAAGGTCTCCAAAGTTATATTTAACTTTTTATGGTGCAAAAATTTGGAACACCAGTTGCTTCGGCTTGCAGGTCTCGTTGTTTTAAATTTAGAGCATCTGAATAATGGTCTAAACTCCTGCGCATTTTCCTTATCTAAACGCGATAACGAGTCAGCTGACTCAGCAAATGGCATGTTGTTGAACGTCTACTCCAGATGTTCTACAACATTGTCGATTGCCTATTAAAGAAAAAAAATTGCAAGTCAGTCCCGTTTGATTTTTTTTCAGTTTTTAGTTAGCATCATGAATCAGTTTGTATATAAATCTTGGTTGCTGTAATTCTGTACGCTTCCCTTATCACAGTCCCTCCATTTATTATGACCTCTCCATGAAACAGGCTATTTAGGGATTTTCAGATCAAATTCGACCTATTTTAATTTCCATATTTTTGTTCAAAAGTACCAAAATGTGAATTGCAATAGAAGAATTTTCACTGATGGGTTTCGATGTTTACTATGAATATTCATCTGAAATCAATCAGCAATCAATTTTGCATTGGGGATAATCTCCGACATGCCCATATACCATTATTTAATCTTCTCGGATAGTTTTAGTTCTATTGAGACCCTCCGGTCGATGAAAACAGTGATGCACTCATCTTACTTTAATTCAAAAATAAGGGAGCAGATGTGTGCGTTCGTCGAGAGATCATTTAGGATTACTTTTGTATGGGTCCCCTCACATTGCTCAATCCCAGGCAATGAGAAGGCGGACTCTCTAGCAAAAGTGAGCGCACAAGAAGGCGAGATTTTTGAAAAAGAATTTTCTATGATGAATTTTAGTAATTCCAAGTAATTCTCTAGGTGGTGGTTAACATTACATCAGTTCATTGATTTCATATGATAAGTGATATTTTCAAATTATGCGTTTTGATATGCAGCTATTAGCTTAAAGTTACTCCTTGGTCCGTGGTCAGGGGTTCCAATATATTCTTTTTAAATAACTATCAAAATGAACTAAAAAAATGTAAAAATCTGGAACATGTTCCACGACTATGTTTTCTTGACAGAAATAAAAAATCTGAAGTATTAGGATATACCTATCTATCTCTTAATTTTTCATATTTAATTTTGTCTATTTTTCCAGATTGTACGGAATTCTGTTAATCAATTGTTACATAAAACAAACATGCAATCACTTCTGAACTTAGCAATCTCTAATTAAACTAACTGATTTTACCTTCAGTCAATATATAACTGAATTAAAAACAATAGTAATTTCAAAATTCAGAGTTTTTTCAGTTGCCACAATATGGATATTTTTTAACCATTCATTGGAATTCAATTTAAGATGTTAATTAAATAACTCTTTGAAAGTTCTATGAGCAAATCATCAACCAAGCTTGTTTCAAAGTAGAATTTGAAGGAGAATTCCGAGGATTATTTCAATAAAAACCTACTGAGAACTTCACGGAAGTTCGAGAGAAACATCCATGGGTAATTTGAGGTTAAACTTAAGATTTTGATGAACATTGATAGGATTCCAGGGCATCGAAATTCAATGGAAATTTTTCGAAAGTTTTGAAGGTATGGCGAACGAATGTAAACAACTACACTATACAGTATACAGGAAAAAATAACAAATGAAACGTTTTGAACTGTGTTGAATTTTTAAATTTTCAAGTACAGTGAAGACTATAATGGCATCAGATTCGCCTTGTTAGAAGGTTTGGCAAAAATTAGTTTTCAAATATTTTTTGATTGAAAGGTTCTACAAGAATGACTTCTTCGGCAAAATAGTTCATTTCTATAGAATAAACTTTTTTTAAAGAAGATAAATGTTTTTAAAATTTCTGAGATGGTGGATCTGATGTAATTTTGATGACTTTGATGCTAAGTTTATAAATTCAACACAGTTTAAAATTCAGGTTACTTCTATTGTCTAGCTATAGTCAAAATTTCAGCTCAATCCATCCTTTGAGTGCTGACATAGAGAATCTCAAATATGACAATTTTGTATTAAAAACTGTAGATGTATTCAACATTTCCGCTACCAATGTATACTAGGAACTATTCCAGCCAAAAATAGATCTTTTTGATTGAAAATCAAATTCTATAAAGAAATCTGAAGAATAGATGTAAGACAACTGTTATAATAAATGCGAAGCAAACTTTGATAAAATTTGACACGCAGGCCCATTATGCAGTATATATCGACAACTAGTGGTACTGAAGTCAACCCATTTGAGGAATTTACCTGATTATATGCTTACCTTACTTCTAAAACAACATTTTCGAAAATATTATCGTTAATGATCTCGTTAGCTTCGAAACTATTAATCAATCTGGGGAGTCTATACTCCACTCAATTGTTCGTACACGAAAAAATAATATCGTGCATTTTAAAACGCGTCATTTAACAAAACTCATAATTGTAATTGAATAATAAAATTAAAGTACGTGCAAAGTAAAGTGTTTCAAATCTTATGTTTCAACTTAACAAGCTCTACATTTCACTGTCGCTATTATATTAGTTATCTTGAGGTTTGAATATTAATAGAATTTAATTATAAGGATTCAGAATTCAGAAGTGTTCGGAACGGGGTATGCGCACTTTACTCCTTCAGAAAAAGTTACTCGTTTAAACTTGTTCTTAAGGAATCAAAGTACAAAAACAACTTACACTGGGAAAAAACCTATGTATACAATTCCGTAGAGATTATGAATGGTGCTTCATTTCATATTAGAAAAAATCCTGGGGGGGGCCTATAGAATTCTGGAGGGGGCCTGGCTCCCTAGGCACCCCCAGTAGTTACGCCAATGGGAATAACTATGTTTCTTCTAGAAAGGCAATAAGCGGTTTTGCAAGCATTCCTTTACATTGAGGCATACCGGAATTTCGGGTTACCTAACTCTCTTGGATGACGACTTCAGAATGAATATATTGCTCAAAAAATCTAAGGTGGTAACTTAATGATAGACCGAAATAAAGCAAAGCGGAATGTAGGAAAACAATGCGCTTACAGTGTTTTGAAAACATGTTTGGAAACATGTATATGTAATTATAATAAAAAGACGGAACACTCAAAACTGCTGACCGAATTCTTTTCAGGGTCAGATACTTTAGCTTGTCAATTGCAAGTGTGTGAGGAACCTTGTCGAAAGCCTTTGAATAATAGAAGTTTACGGCATCAACTTGGTGATGATTCTCAGATTTAGTGGATAGGAAATTTACGTAAGACATCACATTGAAATTCGGAAATCAGCGGTCGAGGTACAGCGTAAATGGCATTGTAAACCAATTGTTGGAACACCATGGCCATACAGCATACAATCGACACACCTATGTAACTTTCAACCGCATGTGTGTTGCCAGCTTTGAAAATCAGAGTGATTGAGGCTAACATTCAAGCTTCCACCCTCACTGAGTGACCTGTTAGAAATAATCGTCAACGACATCAGCAGTGAGTCAGCACATTCTCTTAAAAACTACGGCAGTATCATGTCTGTGCCCGACCTTTTCGACACATCCAACTTTTCCAGGACTGACAAAACTTCATGTTGGCTCACAACTAGTGCGGGACAATTCAAACTGAAAGCAGGACAGGCGACATTTGACTGTGTACATTTTCGAATAAATCGGAAAACAGATTAGCTAGCTCGTGAGGTGAATCGGCCGAAGTTTCCTTAAAAGTCATGTCGGTAGGAATCCGGTTGGATTGCTTACGGCTTCGAATATACGACCAAAAGGATGTTTTCCACTACGGTTGCTCCATAATATCGTACAATTTCTCACAAAACATACGTACCGTTTCGTGTACATTTCAGACCAATCGACGTTATGATAGCGTTTTGATCATGAGCGTTATTTAGTTCCGGAAAGTGGTAACGTCTATAATCGAAATCACCAAGGATGTTTGAGTCAATAGCTGGTTGCACGAAGAAGGCATTCACGTCAATGCGATGAACGAATGGCTTGTGACGGTTGTCGATTCGGAGGAAAGATGGACGGAGGTTCAATAAGTTCAACATCGTTTGGTTCGTTAACGAATGCTAACTCAAGTCTTCTACCATTCGAGGTGATGTAGTTCGCGATGTTCTGTTCAGTTGGATTGCAGCAAGCTGTTGATTTCTTCATAGTAGGACCATACCAACTGAGGTAGGTTGAAATCTCCAACGAAGGCAATACTATCAGAATCCGACGCACTTGCACAGATTTGCTGGACTGCTGCGGAATGCGATGAGTACAGTTCCGGAGACGAGTTAGGTCGAAGATAGAGTCCACACACACAAAAATCGTAGTCTTGTCTAGTTTGATACGCACAGCGATTTTTTCAATACTACCGCAGTCAACAAGGTCTACGTACCTGCAGATGAAGTTCTCTTGACCGCAATTAAAACTTCAACCTCTCGCTGAAGGTTGCTAGAAGCTGCACTGCAATATTGGTGTCAGCTTTAGCCTCATATAACGGGTGTCCACTAAATAATGAGAACGAAAAGAATGGGTCAGGAAAAAAATACCAGTGAAGTTTTGTTCAAACTGATTTATTTTATTAAAAGGGTCAACTTAAATCTTCAAACTAAGTTTAGTGAATATTGTCATATGGTCCGTGGTCCGCCGTGCGCTCGGCTTAGTCGTTATGCTGGAACATGACCGTTGGACGGCAGCCACATCGATTTTTCGGATGCAGCTTTTGATCCTGTTGGTAAGTTGCTTGGTGTTCTTGGCCTTCCAATTATCCTTGTATACCATGGAGCTCAAAAGACCGAAGAAATCCTCGATAGGACAGCACTGTGGCAAATTTGTCGGATTCCGGTCTTTTGGGACATATGGTATATTTTGGCTCTCCAAAAACGTTAGCGTTTTTTGCGTAGTGCGATGATGCCTTGTCCGGCCAAAACACGTATTTGCCATCCGAGTGATGTTGTTTAAGAAATGGGATGAGTATTTTCTGCAAACACTCTCTTTGGTACACCTCCTGGTTGATGGCCAAACCGCTTGGTTTGAACCACGGCTTCGAAATACCCTTATCGGATATTACGATGTATAACATAACCTTCGATTCAAATTTGTGCTTGAACTTATACATTACTTTTGGAGGAGTAGTAGATTTGTCCTTAGTGTAGAATCGGTCGTTTCCCGGTATCTGAGACTTCGAAGAGGAAAGTAGCTTTCGTCGTCCAGAACGAAAGATTTTCCGCCGTAATTCCGAGTCATCCAGCAGCATTGGGATTTCACGGTTTGAATCTGCTCATCTGTGTACTCTGGGGATCTGGTTTTCTTTCTACACACTATTCCTTCTTTCTTTAGCGTCTTGCAGATGAGTGACTTCGAACAATGGAACTTTCGGGCTGCTTCCCGTTGACTTACCGAATCCTTGTTGTTGAACATGCTGCGCAGCGAGCGGAGCGTTTTCTCATTCATTATTTTCGCTGGACGGCCGCAACCTTTCTTCCGGGTTACTCTCATGCATGCCAGGATACGGTATACGGTGGATACCGGAACTTTTCACGACAAAAATGGTCCACCGTGTATTTTTTCCACGATCTTCGTTCGCTTGAAAAAATTGTACAACGCGCGCGCAGTTCTTCCTGTTTCGACGGCATGCTGAACACGACTGAACATGTTAGAGTGAAATAAGAGTGTATGAAAATTTTCTGGAGAGTGCAACGATTCATTCATCTAAAGTGACATTTCTATGCGGCCGTTTTTGTTCTGATGGAAAAGTATTGAAATCATTCTCATTTTTAAGTGGACACCCGTTATAAGCTAACCAATGCGCACGGTGTCGCTTTATTGTCATTTCTTATTTGTTACCGCACACGATGAAGGGGAACCGCGACGTCCTAGTTGTTTGCAAGAGGTGAGTGACCCGGTGACATATTCCGGCGGGTGAAATCCCACGGGGTGAAGTGAAATTTCATCTATACCACCATGCATCGGTACCGAGAGACAAGCTCGACCAAAGGCGGGGCGAGATCCGGATGGCCGCGTCCGGCGTGGACGCCAGCAGCCATCAAAGTGGTGAGGGAGCGAGTTCGTTGAAAAATTACCCGCTAGATCCACAAGACCGCTGCTGACATGGACGTGTCGATCGGGACTGCCCACACCATCATAACTAAGCACCTTGGATACAAACCGTACATGAAACGCGAGGTTCACGGGGCAATGGAGGCTTTACTTTTACGAAGAAAAGGCTGGACTGAGCCAAACTGATACTTTCGCGGCACGCAGGTCAGAAGTTCGTGTTTTCTGATGAGAAACTTCTTGTCTTGCAACAGCCGCACAGGGTCCAGAATGATCGGCTGTAGGCGCTGACGTTGGCCAGTATCCCCCCGTCCCACATAAATATTCCACGGATCCAGAACGCCACGTCGGTGATGGTTTGGGGGCCGGATCCAGGCGTGGGAAGCTCCCACTGGTGTTTTTCGAAAAAACGTGAAAATCAACGCAGCGTTCTATAAGACCGAGGTTCTGAAGAAGGTTGAGCCCCGGCACTTCGGATCCTTTATTAGGAGGATCATAACGTCTTTCAACAGGACGTCACACCCGCCCTTACGACAAATATCGTCCAAGCGTGGTGTTGGGAGAATTTGACTGATATTCTCGAAAAGACTTTGTGGTCGCCCAGCTCGCCGGACCTTAATCCCTTGGACTTTAATGGACATGCTGGCTAAACAGAGCGATCATCAAGTGAGCACTATGAATTAATTTAAGAAGCTCATTTACAAGATCTGCGACTAGATGCTGATCTCAAGCTCGTCATACAACCCAAAGGGAGGTTGCTCCCAGCTTATATGTCGTAAAGGTTCTAAATAAACATTGCTTCAATAACAATTGTTTCAAAAAACAATATATTGTATTTTCATTTTTTTAAACACATTTTTCATGTGTATTCGAACTTATTCAACACCCTGTAGTCACAGAAGGTTGATTGAGGCTCAATTTCTCTTAAAAAATAGTTGGGACTCAAGCATTAACTTAAGTCCTAGCCCCATAACATTCCATCTACATGAGAGGCTCTAGGAGTGGACAGAAATTTGTTGCTAGAACGAATAGAAATGAAGAGAAAGTATTGATCGTTCCGTATAGAGTAACGGCAGGCTTTGAAATTCAAAGATACAAGTTGAAAACGAGCGGAGGGCTTTTGAACGGTAGTGTACCGATCGGGCATCTCGGATGCTGAAACGCGTTCCACTGGGCGATTTCTTGAGTCGACCGAATAGAAAAAGGTCAAAGAGAGCCAACAGGTGAATTTAGTGGTTGCTGAATGGTAATCGTTTCGTTTTTAACCAAATGTTTACGGATAACGACAGCAGCATTCATTTCAGCATTCGTTGAAATTCCGGTCTTTCGGCACCAGAAATATCTTGAACGGATCCAAAAGCAATTTCCAACGTTTCTTTTCATCTTTTGAATAGTCAATTGCGGTCTACGGTTATCCATTCTATGATTTTGTCGATGTTTTCGTCGCCTTTTGATGTCAGTGGACTACCGCACAATTGAAACCGTTTTCAAGTAAAATTCAATATTAACTCGTTATAAATTCAATTCCTTTTTGAAAATTGTACAAAATCGAGTACATACACAATCGCAGATGTACTCACTACAGCGATACTTTTATAAATGTCAAGCTATCAAACCAAAAATGTAATAGAATGTCAATGGCAGATCTGACCCTCTAAAACAAATTCTAAACCAGGAGACTGATAGCGCCACACGGTGGTGATTCAGAGAACTCTTTGATCATGGTAATAGTTGCTTCATTATAATATTATTGAAAGTAAAAAGGAGTAAAAAGGCAAGAGCTCACCTTAATCTGAAAGACTTCCGCGAATCGCATCGTACCCACAGCGATGATTATCCACAGGACCGACTGTCAGCTTCTTAAATCAGTTGAGGTGTTCTCTAAACCAAACTTTCCCAATTATTGCCACCAGACTGAACTCACAGCTCCCCTGTTCACAATTCTTATCAATACTCCAGTAAGCCTTTCAGATCCGGACACACCTAAGTTTACGTTATCATCTATCACCACCAATTGGACTTCCTTTTTTCGATCTTGGAAGCAATCGGAAGCAATTTGACTATATGATCCTGGGCCATCGATGCCGGTCGGAATTTAAATGAATTGTTCTCGAACAAACCAAATACATCACATCTTTGGCTGCAGCCCTTTTTCGAACTCAATAACTTTATAAAATACACAGTTTGAAAGAAACATGTAATATTGTGCACATGAAGGGAATGCTTAATTTGGCATAAAATAATAGGATCATACATGTAAATTTAAGACAAGTATCGCTGAACTCAGGCCTGTTGTATGGAAGATTGCAAACAATGTTGTATGTTGTATGAAAGATCGCAAACAATTATGTTGTTTATGGTTGCCTTGGCTTGCAATTAAACTAGGGGAAATGTTACGCGTCTGTTAAAACATATTATTTTTTTCGGTGTAATTACAGTTTTTAACGACCTTAGGATAGGACGACACTGCGGCAGATTAGTAGAATTGCGATCTTTTGGCTCAAATGGTATATTTTGGAGAAGGTATCTTCGTCGTCGTCCTGAATGAAAGATTTTCCACTATTATCCCAGAACATTCAGTGGCACTGGGATTTCACAGTTTTGAATGGAACATCCGTGTACTTTGGGGATCTTGTTTTTCTTCGACATACTATTCCCTCCTTGTATGACTGTGATCAATTCAACTTACTGGCCGCTTCTTATTGGCTCACCGAATCCTTATTGTTAAAGACCCAGCGATCGGAGCGTCTTCTTATCAATAATCTTCGTTGGAGGGCCTCTCTTCCGGATTATTGCCATGGTTGTCAGAGTACGGGATATGACGGTTTTTGGAACATTTTTACAATTCTTTCAAACGAACGAAAATCCTGGGAAAATTTACACGATGGACCATTCCAAGCGTAAAAATGTTACTATAAATGAGAAGAAAGATTAGTATTTTCCATTTAATTCTAACTACATTATATGTTTGTCCTGACAGATACCCGTATTTCGTCTTCAATGTGCAGACTATTTCAGTGTCGTGCACTAATACTCAGCACTGAAGAAGTCTGCAAGTTGCAGACGAAATACAAGTATCTGTCAGGATTAGCAATAAAAGTAGTTGGAAATAAATGAAAGTAACTATTGCTTCTCCTCATTTTCAAGTCACAGGTATTCCACTTAGGGGCAATTCATAAAACACGTAGACTTTTCTGTGGCGAGGACAGGAGTTGACCAAACTCTACGCTCCATACAAATTTTTAAAAAAATGTATGGGGGAAATTCTACGAGGGGGGGGGGGGTCTGAGATTTAAAAAAGTGAGTCTACGTGGTTTATGAACAGGCTCTTAAAAGCTCGCACGCACCAGGATTCATTATTGTTCTGTTAGTATACTTCGGCGCATCGTCCTACTTTGGCAATCGTGCCTACTTTGGATTTCGAAGTATTCTAAGATCGAACAAAGTTCGCCGAACTACAATGTTGACCATCTACAAGACATTTATTAGACCGGCAGTTTGCTACGGCCACGAAACAATGACTTTGCTCGTGGAGGTCCATCACACCCTTGGTGACTCTGAGCGGAAGGTGCTGTGTAAGATCTACGGTGGAGTGCAAGTGAAAGACGGAACGTGGAGGAGGTGAAAAATACGACCGTACACACCGCAAAAATCGGCTGACTATGGAGGACTGGTCATGTAGTTGGAATGTCGGATACCCTCTACTGAATGTTGATACTGTCAGTGAACTTGGAATCACGTTTGACTCCGGTTTGACTTTTAGCCAACACTACAGGGATATGATTACCAAAGCCAACAGACTGCTCGGTTTCATGTTTAAGATCTCCGACGAGTTTTGTTATCCCACCTGTATGAAAGGATTGTACTGCTCTCTAGTGCGTTCTACTCTGGAATTTGGAGCCTGTTGCCCGCATCAAATAATCTGGATTGCGAGGATTGAAGCTGTTGAAAGAAAATTAGTTCGTTAGGCTTTCCGTCATCTGCCGTGGAATGATCCTAGCAACTTGTGATCGTACCAGGAGTGTTACTCACTCTGAGTAATGTAGCATTGGATCGGCCAACACGCTTCAATTCGATTCATGTCGTCGCGCTTCAAGAAACTCTACACTCTATTCGACTTCAACTGTTTCGCTGAAACCTTCCGTCACCGCAATCAGCGTAGTTGGATGGAAAAATACGGTGGCATGTACTACGTACTGGTATTAATGACGAAGATACCAGACTACTGATTCCATCACCAAAGATTTTAGCAAACATTACTATCCACTCTTGTGGCCGCATGGCGATGAGCGAACATCTCCTTCTACATCGATTCAAGTTAGTTTTGGCATCATTTATTTTATTCATTTCACATTTATATATATTCTTCAAAATACACCTGTCCATTCATGGTGCTACCGATCAACAGTCAGACGTTCTTGGTTGCTTATGACGTTGTTGCGATAGACCTTTATTCTCAAAGTACTCGTGCAAAAAAATTTTCGCGCACGCACTGTTCTTTCTTCACCATTTTGAAAAATTTTGCGCACCTAATGAAATCAATACATAGAGCTTAAACGCAAAATTTCAATTAATTTTACCCAACTGACGCGAAAGAGCAATTTGACCACCCTAGTTTTCAATAAAATCAAAAGAAGAACCACTCCATTAGGTCATAAGAATAACAATTACCAATGCAACAAAGGACTCTTTAATCTGAGGTCTATCGTTCAGGAGAACAGAAATTGTATGCATTTGTAAAAATAAACCCAAAAAGAACTGCACCCAGTTTTCTGATTGAAGAAGATATTTATCTATCTCCGTGCTCCATACAAATCAAATGACCTATATCTATATGAGGATCCTATATCAGGGAAATGAGTATACACTGAAAATTTATTTTCGTAGGTTAGCTTTCACTCGTTTCGTAAACATGGATTTTGTACATAGAACAATTGTCTAGTAAATTGATGTAATATTCATATTGCTTGTCATCAAATAAAATGATATCATCACACCTTATTTGTACAATGCAAATAATTTCGTGAAGACCAGCCAATCGCTGCTTCTCTTCGGTCGTACTCATAAAAGTTCGTGTTCGTGCTGGGATGATGGGAAGCATTAATTTATCCCGAAATAGAAATGAAAGCGCCGTCGAGAGAACCGCATGTACAATAAGCAAGTAACTTCTCACCAGTCAACATGGTCTAGTGAGATCAACCACGGACTCAATAACAGCTCTCTCTAAAAATGCAGGATCGAATCCCCCATGTCACGAACAACCTCCCGTGGCTGCTTTTTTTTTCAATTATATTTTGAGCCGATACAGTAGATCTGTCAGTCGTTCATGCAACCACCAGAGAGACGTTCCTTTATAATTGGTAACAAATTACTCGTAGCTCTTTGTATTGTTTTCGTAGAATGAACGAATGTTCTTTCTTTGTCAACAAATGCTTACAGCTTAAAAAGTAAAAATCAGTTTCGTTGCAGAAAACAACGAATGGATTTGTTAGTCATACCTTCGATTTCGTAATATAAACAATTTTATATAACCTGTCCGGGTGAGATTCAAACTCGTGACTTTGACGTGACAGGTATTGATGTTAACCACTACGTCGGAGTCGCCCCATTAAACGACAATTAATTTTCAGTGTACAAAATACATATACATAAATACAAACATCAAGGAAATGAGTTCACAAAATATTCTGCTCAATAATTGATGAATTCCAAGTACCGTAATGATAAAAAATAGCTGTTATAATTTCAAATAGCAAATCATTTAGACCATCATGAAAGAGCTTTGGGAACGATATGAATATAACTTTCAAACATTGCATCTAGTCAAAATTATAGCGGTGAATTCGCAACATCGCAATAAGTTCCACACCGAAAAGGATCAAACAGAAAAAAAATGCAATAAAATCATAACACCGGCAATCAAATTCAAACACAGGATGCAGCTGAACTTTCTCCGCTTGGCCGAACATACAATCTGAATGCTGAAATGAAACGTTATTTGCAATATGAAAGCGTTTGCGCATAATGAAAAATTGATTGACTTTCAAAAGGTGGCTCGACCTCCTCCGGGTTTAAATCGAGCACAGAAGCATTATTGATGCCTGCCTCCTGTGCCTCGGCCGAAGGGTTCAAAATCATTTGTTACGGGAATGCACTTTGCTGATGGAATGCATCTCACAAAAATTATTCAATCCGAAGTAATTCGCTGTTTATTAAGCGCATACATGCATTAACGAGACTGATTATTACACATGTATGAGCAATTATTTATCGCTGCACTCGGTAAAATACATTTTTATTATTTTATTGCATTTTTTCTGCGAATTGTTTTCAACTGCAACCAGCCGTGATTGCACTCTCGCTTGCGGCGGCATGCGGCGGAGAATTCACCGAATAAATCATGATTGTTGTATTTTTAATGAACATCGAGATTTTGGGCGAATAATCAGTTCCATCAGTAAGTATTCTTGGATGAGTTGTCATCGCTCTGTGTGTCAGAGAAAATGACTCTTTCACGTTTGGAGTACACCTTTTGTTTCGGTCTATGCATGCTAAGCAATGTTCATTTCATCGTAAAAATGTGTTTTATTTTTTTATTTTACGTAATCAGTAATAGTTATGAGCTATGGTGACTGACCGACATGTGCATTAATGAAAAAAATATCGTAGGTGTATGTAGGCTTTGAGGTTCTGTCAATACGAATATATTTGAATCAACACAGAAAAAAATCTTGTAGTAAAAACAATAATTTTACCCGACTATGCCTATTTTAAAAACTACAATGACATTTCAGTCAAACTTACTACGTTTATGATATATCTTTTAACATTTGTGGTGAATATGACAGACTTAATATTGACATCAACCGCACCATGGTTGATGTTATTGTTGGTTATTGTTGTTGGGCACTTAATTTAACCCTTTTTTTTGCGTGTACTCTACACTACTCCGTGCCTTACATGGTGGCAAGGGTTGCTCGTCAGTAAAATATAGTTTCTTAAAATCACAACAAATGACACCACAATTTTTATCCATGGAGTGAATTGTTAACAATTTCATAACAATCAGTTCAGTGGTTATTGAGATGTCATCGAAACAAAAAAAAAATCGCCAGAGAATTTTGCGCGCCGTCATGGAAAATCCGACTGCGACCATGAGATGAATCGGGAGACAACTGGGAATCGCCCATACAACTGTGTCTCGGGTGGTAAAATCGTTTAAGGAGTCCCAGACGACCGAGCGACGGGCTGGAAGTGGAAATAAATCGAAAACAGCTGACCCTGTGAAGGCCCGGTTGGTGATGGATTATTTCAAGTGTAATCCGAACCTTTCGATTCGCGAAGCGGCTCTGAAGGCAAAGTGTTCCGCCTGGTTCGTTCAGTAAACCATCAAACGAACTGGGCTTCGTGTATTCAAGGTCCGCAAGGCACCAAACCGGTGTGATAAACAAAACACGGCGGCCAAATCCCCCGCAAGGAAGCTGAATCGAGAGTGGTTAACGAAACCAATGTTATGGATGACGAAACCTACATCAAGGCAGACGCAAAGCAGATACCGGGGCTAGAGTTCTACGTTGCCAAATCACGGTTTGATGTTCCGGAAGACATAAGGAAGAAGAAAGTGGACAAATTCACCAAAAACTACTTGCTCTTTCAGGCCATATGCCATTGTGATAAACTGAGTAAACCTGAGTGCCTCCAGAAACGTCTGTTGCCCATCCTGCGGTCTCACGGAGGCGAGGGATTATTTTGACCGGACCTGGCATCATGCCATTACGCACGATCGTGGTTGGATTGGTATCAATTGTATCAACAACCGCCAACCCCCAAAATTTACCAGAGATTCGTCCGGTGGAAAGATTTTGGGTCATAATTGTTTATTGTTTATTTGTAATCATATCATCCGACAACATGGTCTTAATGAAATCTTAATGTATAATAATAATACTAGTTATCAGCTAAAAACACGCATTGAGCGTAACCGTTCTTTAAATGTGTTAGTTGACAAATTAAAATCGAAAACATCATAAACTGCCTGAAAACGTCTGGAGATGGAGTTGAGAGGATCGTTCGAGCCATACGTCGTATTTCTTGTCCTTGGTTGTATGAATTGCCTGGATCGAAGAACACGTTGAGGAGCATAAATCTGCAAAGGCTCAAGCAATGCTGCACTGTCAATTTCCGCACGAAGTATTTTTGCTCCAAATACAGCTTGATCCACCAAACGGCGATTTTGAAGCGTTTCAATGCCCAGCAAAGCACAGCGATCTGCATATGGGGGTAGATTTAAAGGGTCACGCCAGGGCAGATTTCTAAGAGCAGACCTCACAAACCTCCGCTGAATGGATTCAATCCTAGTGATCCACACCGCTTCGTAAGGGGACCAAACAACTGATGCATACTCCAGAATAGACCGGACGAGCGAGCAATACAGAGCACGTAGGCACAAGGGATCATCAAAGTCATGAGCAGTTTTTAGAATGAAGCCTAGCTGACGATTGGCTTTGTCAATTATTTCCGAATAATGCATTTTGAATGTCATTTTCGCGTCAAGAAGCACTCCAAGGTCCTTAATTTTATCAACACGTTCCAGTTGCTCCCCTGCATCGTGTAGTTGTAGTGAATAGGCATTCTACAGCGATGGAACGATATTATAGAGCATTTGGAGACACTCACTTCAAGGAAGTTGTGGCTACACCAAGAAGCAAAAAGGTCAATAAGCTCTTGAAGTCGTCTGCAATCAGCTTCTCGTCGGATGACAAGAAAAATTTTCAAGTCATCAGCATAAATGAGCAACCCACCGCTTACCAGCACGTTTACGACGTCATTGAAAAACAATACGAATAGCAGAGGACCCAGATTGCTCCCTTGGGGCACGCCGGACAGTGGAGAAAACCAGCTGGATTGCGTTATACCAATTTTAACAGTCAATAGTCTGTTGCCTAAGTATGATCGAAGCCATTTACACATTCTGTTTGAAACTCCCAGTCGTTGCAGTTTTGCCAAAAGGATCACGTGGTTTACGGTGTCAAAGGCAGCTTTTATGTCAGTGTAAACTGCGTCAAGTTGCGCTCCAGCATCCATTGCTGCAATGGCAGTCGTCGCAAATTCGCAAAGATTACTATTCACCGATCTTTTGGGGTAAAACCCGTGTTGGCAAGAGCTAATGTAGTTTCGACACGTGCTTAGCAAAACTTCGTTGACGATGGATTCGAAACACTTGGAGCCAGCTGCCAGCGATGTTATACCTCGGTAATTAGAGATGTCGGTTTTGTCTCCTTTCTTATGTACAGGAAGCATATACGATGACTTCCATGCGGAAGGAAATTGTTGAAATTGGAGAGATTTGTTGAAAATAGCTTGAAGAGGTGCGGTCAGCATACCAACACACCTTTTAAAGACGCACGAAGGAACGCCATCTGGACCGGGGTTGTATGATAGCTTCAGTTTTTGTACTGCTGATTCAACCATCACTTCAGAAATGTCAAACACATCCAAGTTTATCACATCTCTCGGTACAAAATTCAGAGCCAATCTTATTTCATCTATCGATGGAACACGGTCTTCAAAAATGCTAGCGAATTTTTAGAAAACAGTTCACATTTCTGCTCTGCAGTGCGAGCATGAAGGCCACCTAGATGCATCGAAGTTGGCAGACCATTTTCTTTACGTTTTGAATTAACGAAGCTCCAGAAGCGTTTTGGGTTCCGCCGAAGATCATCTTGCCTCCTTTTTACGTAGCATTTATACAAAAATCGGTTGTATCCTCTATAGAGACGACTCGCTTCATCGAATTGGCGTTTTGTGAATGGACATCTCCATTGACAGTACTTCTGCAACAATCTGGAGCGATTCCTGCGCAAAGCGCGTAGTTGAGCATTGGACCAAGCCGGTTTCCTAGGGGTCTTTTGGGTGGTACAGCTTGCATGATACAGGAATGGAGAATTCTGGTAAAAGCATTCGTAGCGCTGTTGGCGTCAGGACTTGACAACACCTCAGACCAATCAGTCTCCGAAAGCAACTGGTTCAATCTAACATAATTTCCACGCCGAAAGTCACGACCAGTGAAGTCATCATCATTGTTAAACGATACTGCAGGCAGGCGTATTACGGTGAAAGTCAGGGCAGGATGATAGCGATCAATGGGAACGACCTGCTCTGGTGCTTCAGCTACTCTTCCTTTTGTCATGCTCGTATCATCGGACAGCACTAGATCAAGAATACGACCGGAGCAATTATTGATCAGGTTACGTTGTCGTAACCCTTGGAAGGCAATAGTATCAAGAAGCATATGACCAGCAATAGAAATAAGGGATTGTTGCGGGTCGACAAAAGCAAATTCGTCATTGATGTTTTTCTTCCAGACCAGTCGAGGCTGATTAAAATCTCCGAATAAAATTATTGCACTCGTGTCACTCCTGCTTCGATTGACTTCAGACATGGCATCAAGATGAAGTTGCATAAAAGAGCTATTCTGACTTTTATCCGGGGGTATGTATAGTGCTCCTATCAACAACACCACAGGTTTTAAAGTAATTCTGACCCACAATTGCTCAACATTAGGACCAGTAGAGAGCTGGATGGCCGATGTTTCAAAATAATTTTTCACGGCAATCAACACGCCACCTCCACGTCGGCGCATTCCGTTTGTACCGCAGCGGTCCACACGAAAAACACAATAATCGCCATCAAAGAGCTGCTGAGAAAGTATACGGTCGTCAAGCCAGGTTTCCGTGAAGACGTAGACGTCGTAGTCCAGTTCTGACGTAGAATGAAACACCTGATCAATTTTTGTCCTTAATCCTCGAACATTTTGATAATAAATATTTAACATCGATGATGAATCAGCTGCGGCAGTGGTGATAACAGGAGGTACATGCACGTCCTGTGCAGTAATACTGCAACTTGAAGAAGTATCAGGAAGAGAAATATCGCGATTTGAAACGTACTTGCCTGGCAACACAGGCTGGAAGACCCTTTCACCAATCTCGACCACAGGACCAGGACGTCTTTGATGGCAGGATACGGCAACAGGCACGACTGGGTCGGATGGCTCCAGGGCTTCCAAAGCACTATACACATTGCGTCCTGGTGTATCCAAATTTGTTTGAAGCGCATCGCAGGTTTCCGCTGGAAAACTCGAAGGTCTTGTATCATCGGAAATAGCTTCATCGATTCGGCATTGAAACCTTTCGGAATCAGCTTGGGAAACTTGCAAGCTGTCAATTATTGCAGAGCTGTAATTTTGAGAAGCATCAGAGACAGAACGTCCTATAACACACGCATACTTGCCTGGAAGTGCAGGCTGGAAGACCCCTTCCAAACCTCCGTAAACAGGACCAGGACGACTAGGATGACAGGAAACAGAACGTTGAAAGATGGGTACGGTTGATGGCTCGACTGTTACGGGATCGAAAGGGGCTTCCAAAGTGCTTTTTTGCGTGCGTCCCGGTGAAGATGAGGCTGTTGGTCTTATACATTCGTGCTGGATAGCTCCATTGCCATAGGTTGTGGCGGGGGTTTCGTATCCAAAGGTGCCGTAGATGTTAGTTTGACGATTTGTGCACCGTTTTTTGTTCGATTATCTTCAAATTCACGAAATCGAACATTTTCTGGCCATGAATCACTAGAGAGAGCTTTTTCTTTGAACCTCACATCAATTCCAATTTTGAATGATACGAACTGGAGCGAATTGAGGTCCTTTCCTTTAGGAACTAATTTAACCACTTTATAATGAAGGCCAAAGTTTGAAAATCGTCCAAGGTGCTTAAGAATGAGCTGGAATTGAATAAATAATGGATGAAAGTGACCAAAAAGGTCGGCTCCGGCATTGCACAGAATGTAATGAGGGGGCTTAAGGGAAGGGTGCGGGATTTCAGCGATGAAAAGGAAATGGAATGAAGTAATTCTGCCAAAACATAATTTATATGTATTTATTCATTCCCCGAAAGTTTCAAGAAAATTCGACTTAAAATTAATTTTTGGCGAACACTTTTGTTTTGGCCATTTTTTCGAATACTGGCCTTAAAATCAACAACGCTCTATATCCTATAAACTTACATTTAATTATTAATAAATTACATGTTGAGCTCGACCTTCTCACCATTTTGTTTCATGATCCACTGTTATAATATTGTGCACTAAGGCATTGAGAGCATCGAGCATTAAGGAGATACTATGAGTTTGCATCTCCAACAGTTACAACAATGTGTTTTGTATCTCAATAGTACATTTACGCATGTCTAAACTCTTATCACCTCGTATTTATACTGATCATGAATTGTGTGTGGCTACGAAACAGTATTTGCCTGTTCAATTTTGTTCAGTGCCATGACGGAACGAAAATCAAATGCAACAAGAAACTATTTGCTATATTAATCATCGTAACTATAAAAACTTAATTGTTAGACGGCCGTGATTGCAGCGGAAAAAGCAATGGTTCAAGCACTGGCGACACCAGAGGAACTCTAGAATCCATGCTTGGAGAAAATAAAAATGGACACCCAAACACGACGAGGAGAAAGGCAAAGGCATTTAATGGCGCAGTCAAATTTTAATCTATCATCAATAATCACGCCAAGATATTTAATCTCACGAACGTGATCAATTGTCTCATCATCAATTTTAACAGAGACGTCTTCGATAACTCGATTCCGCGAAATTACCATGAATTTAGTTCTACTTATGTTCAATTCCAACTGTTTGTACTTCAACCATCCACTTAGAGAACGTAAATCTGCATTCAAATGTGAAGCAGCCTACTCAAGTCTTTTAGCTGCAATGAAAAACACGGTATCATCAGCAAAAAGATTAATATCGCAAAATCGCAAGACTCGTCACATGTCATTAATATATAGAATGAATAGAATGGGCCCTAATACACTCTCTTGTGGTACGCCAAAGCTGTTCTCCACAGGGCTCGAAACATTAAAAGCCGTCCGTTGGGTTCTGTCAAACAAATAGCTTTCGAACCATCTGTATGCAGAACCTGAAAATTCAAAATGCTTCATTGTATCTAACAACAAGGGCCAGATTAAAGAAGAATAATCAGCAGCAAGTGGAAACGTAAGAAGAAGAAGAAACGGATGCCCAGGCCTCGTCGGGAGCGACAAGGACAAGGACAAAAACTCTTAAATGAGGCACTTCTGTTCGACAGTGCAAGATTTGGTTATAAAGAAGTTTACTCAGGGGGTGACCTCGGCGTAGTGGTGACAATCCATACCTCTCACGCCAAAGTAACGAGTTTGAATCTCGCTACGAAAATACCCAAAAGGTATTTGAGTGAGATACGACAGGAGATGAACCAGCCCAGGGCTGAAAATAACGATAATAAAGAAAAAAAAAAAGTTTACTCAACTTAAAATCATGAAGATGTGTTACTTGGGAATACGTTAGTGAAGGCATGTGACGCAACCATGCCGAGAAACTGGAGCCGATGAACAAGCCTCGTCAAAGCTTTCACTGGTGGAATGAGCAACTCAGCATCCTTTGCGCTAGTTGTCTCAGAGAGCCAGAAGACGTATCAGAGATCTAAAACCACAATAGACAGAGAGTGCATAGGATGGTATTTCAGAGCAGCCAGGACCGAATTCAAACGAAGATTAGAATGAGCAAGATGAACGCTGCTACGAGGGCTGTGCCGAGCCGCGAAGATAAAAGTCCCAACAATGGCTGCAGATCTATGTCCAGCAAATCTGAAGGTTATCGTAAATGGACTTTTCCCGACACTGATGCAATGATGTGGTCACGTACACCGTACTGCAAGGAAGAAATGAGTAACGCTGAAGGCTCGAAATTGTCAAACAAGTAGCTCGTGACAGTGGCAACAGTGCTTAAGGTGAAGAAGCACTGGACCCGGATGGAACCCCTAACGTGTCTCTAGAAGTGGTAACTCAGGCATTTCGAACATGTTCAGGATTGTGCTATAGAAATACATGAAAGATGGCCATATCCCGGACAGGTGGAAATACGAAACAAGTGTTGCTGCTGATGTCGGGAAAGCCTCCAGGGGATCCAGCATCGTGTCGAACCAATATGCCTGTTGGCTACGCTCGGGAAACTCCTGAAGAGACTATCGAAATTTACTGAAGCTAGCACGGTAAACCGGGGTCACAATTCGGTATCCATAGCGCGTCCAAATAGAAGCAGAGAAGCGATCGATATTGCACTGTTGTAACGAAGAACGCCTTCAATAGCGCTAGCTGGAAACTACCAGGTAACCAATAAGCATTAGCATATGCAGTAAATCAGCTCTAAATCGCGTTTCGGTCAAGCATTATATTAGGTGGGCATTCTGCAAGGTTTCACCCTTAGCCCAACACTGTAACGGGATGTACAACAGGTGCTGACGCTGAAGCTTCCCAAAGGCGTAGTGATCGTTTGCTTTGCGGATGATATCGTATTGTCGAGTGACAAGTGAAACACTGAAGAGGTACAAAATGCTGGCGACCGATGATGGCAGCATAATTGAAAACTGGATGCAGGCGTCGAAGCTGCAGAAAGCCCACTACAAAACGGAGTTGCTCTGTTGGTCAGTAACTGCAAAGCCGGTGCAGCGGTGAAGTCGTCCGTACGAGAGCATGTCCATGCGAGTTATGAGTGCCGTAGAGAACTATTGCATTGGACGGTATGCGTCATTATCGAAATGAGTCGATTGGCATCACTCTCACTGGCGAGGAAAATGAGGTGCTATCACCGGATATATCAGAGGAGTTTGGAAGATGCGACAGTCGGAGTCGATGATGATCAAATGTAGCAACGAGAATGGGACACGGCTACCCCGTTAGGTTTCAGAAGTCTTCAAGCCGTGCCGAGAAACATGGGCGTCGGCTCGGTAGCTCAGTGGTTACCCGTTCTGCTTACTGAGCAGATGGTCAGGAGTTCAAATCCCAGGCCCCTTCCACTTTCCTTGTCATTTTGTCACTTCCCTCTTCTATCACCACTGAGATTTAAAATTAAAAAGCAGTCTCCTGCACACAACACTATCCTTCCCTTGACAATTGTGCAGATGCAGAGGTAAATACGCTCTCTAACCAACGGTTTGTCAAACTAATCAATCCTTCCCCCTCCTCGGGAGCCGCGAGGACGTTATGCCGGCACCGGCAATGATCTATAAATAGAATAGATTTGTGAACCCGTCCATTTGCAGATGCAAAAGTTTCTTCCCAAGCTCCTACCGTGTGGTTCTCTGTGCAATTACACTAGAACAGTTCAGTAACGGAGGTAGCAACTGCCGAAACGCACTGGTCTTGTCAAAAAAAAGTCGCCAATAGTGAACGAGAAACAGGACACGGTCGCATAAAGCCGTTGCCGCAGTTTGTGCAGTGAAGAGGTTAACAAAACCACACTGCTGGGTAATGGATGACAAAGACATGTACGTAAGCCGGACCTAAACCAGATTCAGGAAACCTGTATGTGATTGCCAAGGATAAGTGTGATGTTCCCGAGAGCCTCTGGATTATAGAAGATGTCGAACGTTCCGCCAATAAATTCACGACTTTGACGGCAAGCCGGTTTGTACTTGCGGAAAGCGTTACCGCAACCCACCATGAATGGAGCAGAGTGGTATGGAAGAGTCTCTTGGCAAAAGCATGGCTCCTCATTCTACTGAAGCCTCGACGTTGGTCCGACGATCTTCTGGCCTGGTTGGCATTACTAAAAGAACGCACTGGGGTGGTATGGAACTCTGGAGCGAACGATGTCGATGCTGATATGTGAGTCTGAATCACCAAACAATACAAAACTGCGCTTAATAGAAAAACACTGGGCCCATTATGCAGTAACATTTTCTGAAACGACCTTAAGTAATCAAGAATATAGAAAAAATGGAGAAAGCACGGGCTAATACCACGAAAAACTGTCGATTCTGAGCTCATGCAGAACAATATGGCTGGCACTAAGAGCCAAAATTCCACGTAGACGAATATAAGGAGACAATATAAATTAAATGAATGATGCAAAACTAGCAGATATTAATACTCAAAATTTAGTGAGCATCAGATTAAGAGCTCGAATTTACGAATGAATTTTATGTGTGGATTTTAAACGGGACACCGGTAAATACTTGAACCCATGCTCACCGAGAGATTTTCCTGAGAAGAGTGAACTGTACTTTCTGAGCTCTCCTAACCTTCGGATAATTTTATTATCTGCTCGTTTATGATCCTTCGCAGCTAGCTCTTCTGGACTATCAACAACTAATATCACGTCACCACTACGTTAACAACTACACGACATTTTTCGTTTTTCATGAGTTGCGGTCATATTTCTGATAAATGTGTCCTGCATATTCACGTTTAACATACATAAACATTGCACAAAAATCTATTAACGCTTATTACGGCTCTTATAATTCATCGTTGATACAATCTGAAAAAAGATATCAAATGAAGCCCTTCACGACGGCACTTTAAAGAAAATAGAGAGACAATCATTAGCTTGTAACTTTTTAGCTTTTAAGAAAACATTAGAAATTTGATTGAACCCATCCGGAAGAGTTGTTACCTCAATTTCATCACATTCTGTCAAGTGGTTATTGGCATCGAAACAAAGTAGATTCACCAAAAAGTATGTACGCTGTCATGGAAAACTCGACTGCGTCACAAAAATGAATAAAAACCTGATTCATCGTCGACAGTGCATCCGGGTGGTAAAGTCATTCAAAGCTCATACATTAATGCCCACAGAGGACAAAACTGATGAAAACTAAGGAAAAAATCTGTAACTTTTGTCGCGGCACTAACAGCTTTATATACCATTTCCGCTTATAAATTTTCTGAAATCAGAAGTGGTTGTGGAGTTATAGAGCTTATTTTACCCCACTTCCCTGATATTCTTGAATCATTT